>BQKN01051186.1:0-10362 GCA_022839385.1 Asparagus kiusianus | reverse complement strand
CCCCCGAGATATCTTATTTGTTCATATTACATGAAATCGTAATAAATAAGATTTAGGTATTGATGATAACACTACAGGCCTTTGAACCAAAAAACACATTGAGCTTCTAGGAATATTCAAGATTTAGGCGATTAAAGAATTATAGCCTCCTCAACACGAGTTCATGGCCCCTTGGCTTCCAGTGAACCCCCTATAAATGCGCCATCTGGGGTTTTGAGGAGACGCTCTATGTCCGTACGCTGCCAATATTTCAATCGAAAATGTGTGATCGTGGGGACCATAGACTTCATCTACGGGAGTGCTGCAGCTGGATTGGGATCCTCTCCTAAGGAACAGTGGTTCCTAACATTTCCTAATGGATCTCAACCATTGATTACATAGGACCACCTTGTTTTTTGTGCCCATACACAAAATCAATGGTTGAGATCCATTAGGAAATGTTAGGAACCACTGTTCCTTAGGAGAGGATCCCAATCCGCTGCAGCTAGGCCCGGGCCCGGTTTTCCCTATAAATGCGCCCTCTGTGCTTTTGAGGAGACGCTCTCTATGTCCGTACGCTGCCAATATTTCTAATAATCTAAAATGTGTGATCGTGGGGACCATAGGCTTCATCTACAGGAGTGCTGCAGCTAGGCCCGGCCCGGAAAACCGGGCCCGGGCTTGGTCGGGACCGGTCCGGATTTTTTAACATTTTTTCTTATTTTTTATTTTTTTAAATTTTTTTTTTAAATTTTAAAATATACATAAAAAGTTACAGAAAATGCTAATAAAAAATAATAATATTATTAATAACTTGAAATGACATAAATTACAAATACAAAAAATTATAAAAATAAAAAATGATAAAAATAACTTCTTTATTAATAATCAGTAAATCATTTACAAGTATAAATTTATTTCGGAATTCCTCGCATCACAATAGATGAGTACATCCCAACTAGGTTGGCATCTACTCACTTATATCACTATTAATTATTTCTAAAATAATTCATTACAAGTTTAAAGCTAAGAATTAAAAATTACAATTTGATGAATATTGTTTATTCTTTATATTTATCTGCTAGTCCCAACACTTCAAATTTATCTTCAATTCTAGCCATTCGATCGATGTATTACGTTCGCTTCTCGTACCTCCACCAATCTTGTAAGCACATCACCGCTTGTATAATATACGGATCTAAACATGTCCTGTGGTCGTCGATCAAACGTCCTGATGTGCTGAAGGCGGGTTTCGAAGCTACTGACAAAACCTGCACTGTTAGTAAGTCACGAACCATGATGGAAAGTATATGATATAAAACTGATTCATATACTCTCCACTATTGTAAAATATCTAAAGCATTTTCTTGACATTTAACTAAAGAAGAAGATAAATATTCATCTATTTCAAAAACCTCTAATGATGATCCAAGTCTAGATCCACCAGTTAGCTCAGTTACCATTGCATACCTATCAAAACTTACACTTTTACCTCGGCCTGAGCTCGAAGGCGCAGAATCTGTAGACTGTTGTGTAGCTACACCATGTCTAGCTGCATACTCATCATATAAAGTTTGAAAATAATTTCTAATAGCTAAATGATGAGAAGTAGTAGTAAGGGTGGATCCATCATCTAAGTCTATAATCTGTCCACCATATAATGATTGTAACAAACTTCGAAGGCCAATATCCTTCAAACATGGATCAATAAGGCCCCCCAAACCAAAAATATGAGGAATAGGCCTAAAATACTTATTACATTTGCTCTACATTTGAAAAATTATAGCTCCAAAAGTATCATTCATACGATATTTGTTAAAAAAACTTAAATATTTAAAATTTATAAAGCAACTAAAATAATAGTTGTATAATAACAGCCAGATAATAACATTGTACCATCATAAAAAACTTGTAACATCTCATTTAAATTACATATAATTGTCCATTCATTTTCAGTTATTCCATAAGTGCTACCAGAGTTAGAACTAGAATCATAATAATTTATAAAATTATTTATAATTTCTTTATATTCTATTGCCACACTTAACATTGCATAGGTGGAATTCCACCTATGGTCAACATCTTTTGGAATTAGTCTGGGCTTATAATTTTTTCTTTTGCAAAATTATTTTCATCTTTTAACTCTTTGTTCAGAAACATTGTGCATATTAGTAACTGTTCTAACCTTTCTATCATAGGTTTAATTTTAATAAATATACTTTGAACAATTAAATTTAAAATATGACAGATACATCTAATATGAAAAAGATCACCATGACATGACAATGACAGAGTTGTTTTGATAAAATCAACAACTGTATTGTTATTACTTGTATTATTTAGTGAAAGAGAAAATATTCTATGATCAATTTATAGTTTTATAAGTTCTTCAATTATTAAATTTACAATATTAATACCAGTATGTGACTCTTCTATTGTAATAAAGAAAACAACTCTTTTAAACATTTGCTAATTTTCATCAATCCAGTGTGCTGTGATACATAAATAACCAGTTTGTGCTCTAGATGTTAAAATATCAGAAGTTAAAGAAAATTTATAGTTTAAATTTTTAAAATAAGAAATTATTATTTCTTGTTCCTCCTGATAATGTTTTAAAATATCACGTTGATAAGTTTGACGAGAAAATTTTGTAAATACAGGATAAAAACCATCTCTAAACATATCTTTCAATTCATCATCTTCTACTAATTTAAAAAGAATATTTTTAAGAATGATAAACCTGATTACGCATTTTCTGGCTCGGGCAGCATCATAATTCTAACTACCGAGACTATCAGAAGATGAGGAATGTGAATCATAGATTGTCGGATATCACTTTGAGGATTCTGACCTTTGTTGTGTTTTTCTATATGACGTTTGAGGTGGTTGGTGCCGCTCTTATGATGAGCTTGGAAAGTCTAGCCGCACAATGCACATTTAGCCTTCTAGGTGATGATCCTACCGTGTTCATCATTGGTGACGTCTATCTTATTAAAAAAATTCCACACATTGGATCTCGGCCTTTTAGGAGCTCTTAGTGTAGATTCTTCACCACCGAATTCGGGATTAACACCGGTAGGATCGGTAGGAGTAGCTGTTGTAGGAGGACTCATTTCAAGATCGATAGGAGATAGGTTTTGCTCTTCATAATCAGATTCGGAAGCTATTTGATAGAAGGATTCGAAAGTATAAGAGATTATTAGAGAGTATAAGAGAGTATAAGATTGTATAAGAGAGTATTAGAAAGAAGTAGATGAGTTTTGGTTTGAGGAGAAGAAGTAAAAACCCCCCTCTATTTATAAAGGCAGCCTCCTAGGAAAATGACCAAAAACCCCTCATAAAATAGCCTTTTTTGATCGTTTGTAAGGGTAAAACGGTCAAAATAGCCAATATAATCGTTTTCGCCAAACGGTCACCTCTGGTGATCGTTGCCGTCGGGCCGGGCCGGGTCGGGCCTTGGCCCGGCCCAGACTTTGCCTGCAACGGTCACCCAGGGTGACCGTTGCGGCTGGGCCGGCACTACCACAAAATAAGTATACGGGGACGGTTATTTGGGGACGGTTTAAAACTGTCCCCTTAGCTGTCTAAGGAAACGGTTTTGTGACGGTTTCACCCGTCACAATAGAGTCTTAGACAGCGCTTTAAAATAAAACGTTGGGGTTGAATTAGTTTTGCTAATAAATTGTGTAATGGGCTAAAGGGACGGTCCCCAAATTTTCATTTTTGGTTTTGAGAACGAGCGCCACACTTTCCCCCATCAAAACAAATCACCGCTCTAGGGTTTTTCTCGTGTCGAACTCTTTTTCATCCGCCAGCTCTCCTCGACGGAGCAAAGCCTGCCGCCTCTCCTTCACTCACGCTCGTCCTCGACGATCTCCACCTCGTGTTTCCCTCCTCCCCTTGGCTCCTTCCCTTCCCCTCATTCGACACCTCCGCTTGCTCGCCGACCATCCCAACCTCGTCAGCCACCTCTCCTCAATTCGCCGTTGTCCACTGCCTCCCCTCACGACCTCCCCGTCTTCGAGGACCACCGCCAAGACCTCCACACGACTCAGAAAAAGGTATCGATCTCATTTTCTCCTCCTATTTCCCTTGTATATTATTTGCTTAGTTGTTGCATTTCTTTACTTCGATTTTGAGTATATTTAGCAATTAAGCCTTTATATTGAGCATTTTAGCAATTTTCTAGGGTTTCTGCGATAAATCCCTTTGATTTTCTTGATTATATGTCGCAGCGTATGAATTTGGAGACATCTTGAACCCTAGTTTTGGAATATCCTGCATTTAGTGTAATTTTTCGATAAAATTGTTTAGTTAATTGTTACAATGTCTAATTTTCCCCTAAATTTGAGTATTTGCTGGTGTTTGGTGGTTGTTAGGTGAGGATTGAAGAGGAGTTCAATGGATTGTACATGTTATTCTGTTCAAAATGATAGATCTTTTGTCACTGAGAGCCCTAGCATCAGTAATTTGGGGCTTGCCGGAGGGGGGATTTTGAAATTTTGCTTCTTGTGTAGGAGGGAGCTTAGCCTAGACAAGGATGTGTACATGTACAGGTACACACTAATTAGCTTTTAATTAGACTTCAGAACTTTGTTAATCAAATAACTGACTGTGTACAAACGTTTCTCAAGTTTTTATCTGATTATTTTGTTAATTTTGTGCCAATTAAAGACCCTTTTTCCAGATTCATGTAATTCTTGTTTGCAAACCTATTTTGTTATTAAAATTATCTTCGTTCTCTTGTGGGCATTGGCTGCTTTGTTTGCACACCTAGGTCAAATTATGGTCTAGAAACATTCATATTGCTGATCTGTGATTGCTGTTTTTCCAGAAATGGTGGGAACTAAAATTCTTTGTCAAATTTTAAGGTAGAAAAGAACTTTTTTGCTGAATGGGGATTAAGCCTTTATTCATAACATATTCCACATAGAACATTTCGTCAATTAGGTTCTTGCTACTCCTCATGTTGGCTATACAACCCTCTTTTCTTAATTTGTGTTAAAAAAGAGCAGCAGATCTTAATGATTCCAAGTACTTATCATGTCTTCTATATTCAAAAACAATTTCATTTGACTTCTAAAAAATTCTTAAAAAGGGAATGAGTATTCTTACTTTTCGTCCCTGGATAGCACCTTCCCTCTCCATCCTAGATGTCCAATTTATTTCTGAGATGCCAGGAGATAGTTGACATCCAAAATTCCTCCTCAAACACGACATCCACTTCCCTAGAAGAATTTCATAGAGTTTCTTGGAAGTTTCCATAACTAAGAATTTATTACTAATTGCAGTTTTAGGGATTTGGGGCTTCTTTTCAAGTGTCTTCTGGGCACTCAATATCAAAGTCCAAATATATCCATGCACCGTAATATATCCTAGTTTTCGTATCTGTGTAACAAAGTAAGATATTGATTTTTGATTTTTTCATATCCATGGACAGTAGTTTATGTTTCGAATGAGCTCAAGTAGCCTATTGTGTTTCTTTTCTTTTCTTTTCTTTTGGATTATTAGTGTTGACCTCTTTGTTTTGATGATGTTTAACAAATAATTTACCACTAATATTGTTTGTCTAGTGTTTGTGTATTTCTATTTATTATAGACAAACAACGAGTTGGAGGTTGGATGAATTGCGCCATAACGATCATATCAAATGGAGGTTGGCGGAATTGTGGAGTGAAGCTTATGCAATTCAAGTTCAAGCTTCTTATGCAAAGATTACCAAGTCATGCTCATTGAAGACCTTCATCAAGCTTGGGTATATTTAGTATAGATTTATATTATGTGTGTTTAATACTCTAAGCTCAATATCATATACACACACAATATTGGATTTTCTCACAAAATGAGCTATTTTGAGAAAACTTTGTGATATTGGTTTATTGACCGTGTTTACTTTATATTCATGTGTTATAATATTTATGAAGACATTTCATAAAGTTTCAATATGCGTTTAAACTCTTTTTTGTCAAAAACATGTTCTTAACAAATTCATATTCATGCATGTTTTTACAAAATAACGAGTTTTCACAATTGAGAAATGAAAATTGAAAAATTATTTTTGTAACATGTTTTTTTTCATGTTTATAAACATTTTGCAAAGTTTTATTAATTTTGGGATTGATTTGTTACGTTTAATTGAATTTACAAAATCATGTTTTTCGTTCGTGCATGTTTTTACAAAACAGATGAGTTTTCACAAATGGGAAGTGATATTTAATAAATTCTTTCTTTGAAATGTTTATCTACATATTTAGAAACTTTCTCAAAATTTTACCATTTTGGAGTTGATTTACTTTGCCCAATTGATTTTACAAAATCGTGTATGTTAGTAGATTTTCAGAAACTGTATATCTATATTCAAACATTTATTTCTCTCAACAGAGAAATGATTTTTCAGAAATTCTTTCTCTAACATGTTCTTCTACATGTCTAAAACCTCCTCTCAAAATTTCATAAATTTTGAAGTTGATTTAGTATTTTTAATTGATTTATAAAGATGGATATGTAGTGCTACAATACCCACGGTCGACCGCGCTACAGTGCGGTCGACCGTCAAACTCTCTGCACGTTCTCTTACTATTGATGAACTTCACGGTCGACCGCCACGGCCGACCTCCATTACTGTAGCAGCCGACCGTTGCACAGTAACGGTTACATTCTGTTTTTTGTTTTTAATGGTTTTTTGGGTGGTTTTTAAGTTGTTTTCTTCAAGCCTATATATACCCCTTTGTCATAACTATTTTCAACATCCAAGAAATGTTTTAACAAGTTTTATAAGAGTTTAAGTTTGGTTTTAAGTTTGTTTAAGGGTTTGGTTTGTGAAGAATTCCATAAGTGGAAGTGGAGATCAACTCATTGAGCTTCAATCCATCTCTCTCTCTCTTATCATATAGAGAAGTTTTCCTAAACTCATTCTAGCTTTTATTCATAATTATTTATTGATTATTATTTCTATTAAGCTAGTATTTACAATTGAGTTTAGTTATTTTTATTTCACTCATTGTTCACACACACCCACATGAGCTTATTGTATTTACATTCATAGTATATTTGGGTTGGTGGGAAATTGTAACAATTGAGTGTGAGCTTTCATTGTGTTCTCATCCATATTAGAGAACAATCATTTGTTGTATTTGTACTTATTGTGAGATACACTTTGTAATACACTTGTACACCGAGAAGAGTGTGTGGTGAGAGTCGGGGATCGTCCTAAGAGGAGTGGCATCGGTTGACGAACCTAGGGAGAGGTTGTAAACGAGCACTTGAGGGAGACACGGCTAGGTCCAACACTTGTGAGGGTGTTGAGTGGGTTTGCAAGAGTGTGGATTGTAGAGTTTTCGGTTAGCTAGAAAACCGAGTGTGTAGAAGTTCCGGCTTCTAAATCGGTTGTGATAGTGGAGATCTCCTCGAGGTGAGGAGCGGAGACGTAGGTCAAGTGGTTAGACCGAACTCCGTAATCATATCGTTTGTTTGTGATTGCATTGGCGCACTTATTTTTATGTTCATATCTTATATCGCCTTTGTATATTGCTCATTGTTTATATTATCCACTATCTAGTTTGCTTACCCTTGTGTTAGTTTACATATCCTTGCATATATATTTTTTTCATATAGGATATATCTCATTGTTCATATTGCTTATCCTAGCTTACATATCTTGTTGTATTTAATACTGGCTAGGATAACTTGTTAATTAGTTTTAATGGCATTTTAATCGGATTAGATTAGCATAAGACCCTAATCACCCCCCCTCTAGGGTCTAACAATTGGTATTAGAGCTTGGTGCTCCTTGATTTAAGGTCTAATCGCCTTGAGTTAAAGATCCAAGTTATCTTTTTGTGCTAATCTTGTTTTGATTGTATTTGTATCTTGCTTGTATATTTTTACAAATTATGGATATGAATGATGCATCTTGTTTAGGCTATGATTCTAGTATTGCTCCTAAATTCAATTTTTTCCCCTATGCTCAATGGTGTTTTAGATTCAAAATATTTGTTCAATCTAAAAATATCGATTTATGGGAAATCATTGATTATGCTTATATTGTACCCACGTTGGAGAAATCCAAGTGGAGCAAACATGATAAAAAGATGTTTATTATGAACAAGCTTATGTTAGAATTTTTATTAAATGCATTTGATTCATTTATGTCTAACAAGCTTGATTCTTTTGATAGTGCTTACACCTTATTAAAATTTATTAAAGCACATCAAGAGGACTTGGAGGCGATCCGACAAGCTTTGGAGGATCCGGCTTCAAATCATGTGGAGCATCATACACACGGCCACTAGGCGATAACCCTAGTGAGGTTTGCGAGTTCGAATCTATTAATGATTTACCTAATGATGAACTTGCTTGTGCTAGTGAAAGATTATTGCATGCCTATAAGAAATTACAAAATAATTTTATTGATTTAAAAAACAAGCATGAGGATTTGAAATCCGATCATGCGTTGTTAGCATCTAAGTTTGAAACTATTTCTAATGAAAATGTGATCCTTAAAGAAAACAATGAAAAATTAAAATTGGATCATGTTTCTTTAACTTCAAATGTTGCTAGTTTAACTCATGAAAGAGATAATACCATGTTAGAAGTAGAGAACATACAAAATGACACCGTTTCTTTTTATAAATGACTATTTATGTTCTACTTCTAATAAAAATGCATATGTGCCTAGAAATAAAGATTTGAATCTTATGAATAAATGCATTTCATCTTTAGATTCTACTTTGAAAACATGCATTAATAATCATAAGAGACTTATGGATATGTGTGCCAAGTCTAAGTCATCATCCACTCATTATGCACACATATATAGCAAAGTTTACAAATGCTCTAATTACGACCGAAAAGGTCATTTATCAAAATTTTGCTATGATGCACACAAATATAAGAATGCTAATGCTCCTTATGCATCTCATGTAGCTTCTTCATCACAAACACATGCACATACTCATCATGTTCATCATAAGCATGCTCATGTGTTTAAATATGATATATGTGGTCGTTTTGGTCATTTGACCAAATATTGTTTTGATTTGAAAAATAAATCTCATTTACCAAATGTTTCTAGTAGACCACATGTTTATAAATGTAATGTTTGTGGTAGATTTGGCCACTTAGGAAAGTTTTGTTTTGATAATGTTTCACATTTGTAAAAAGCTTCAAATAATTTATCTTTGTTTGCAAATGTTCCACGTGCACCTTTTAATGGTCAACATAAGCAAATGTTTCCTTTCCATTGTACATATTACAATCGGAATGATCATTTGAGTGATTATTGCTATGACCGATCCCGTGCACCACATATGCCCAAGAGGGTTCATAACCCTAGGGCTTTGAACCCTAGGGCTTTGAACTTAAATGATAGGGGTCATGTCCCTAACCAATCCGGCACCAAGAATGCTTGGGTGCCAAAATAATTTTTCTTAAACCAAAAATTTTAGTGTTTTTATTTTTTTTTGGTTTTGAAAAATTATACTTTAAACTTTTGAACATGAAAACAATATTTTTTTCATTAATCAAATTCTTTTGTTTTCATGATTATTGGTTTTGTTTTGATGAGAGGTTTGTAATTATATAACCCTCCGGATTTATTGGGTGTTTATTCCTAAATCTTGTTTACCGGGTGCTAAAATGTTTATATGGGTTGATACTAGCTCAAGAGCTAGATATAGTTGCCTCTCTTGATTTTTGAATCAATGATGATTTGATTTTACGTTTTTGGATTTAAACTTTGATTTATGATTTCTTTTGGTTGATTTGTTTTCATTTGAAAACTTTTTACATGATTCTCATGTTCCTCTTCTTTTGTTTTCATAAATCTATTCTTTTATATGGCTTTTATAATTTTTGTGTTAATGAGACACTATGTTCATCTTGATATATTTATATATGTTCTCATTATCTCTTGAATGTGAGTTGTATTTAGCATGTATGCATACTCACATGTTTGCCATGATCTTTTATTGCGTATATTCTATATCGTTTTTTGATAGGGGGAGCAATCCATATACTTGTTTGATACTCACATATGCTTATTGATAGGAGGGAGCTTTCGCTCTCTTTTCTCTTTATGGTTTTCCCCTTTTTGATGTTGTTAAATGGGGAGAAATATTGTGAGTATACATTTCCTTGTCTATATGCATGTGAATTATAATTTATATATTCATTTCCCTTCATGCATATATCCTTTTTGTAAATTGTTTGTTAGCATCAAAAAGGGAAAGATTGTTGGCCTCTTTGTTTTGATGATGTTTAACAAATAATTTATTACTAATGTTGTTTGTCTAGTGTTTGTGCATTTCTATTTATTATAGACAAACAACGAGTTGGAGGTTGGATGGATTGCGTCATAACGATCATATCAAATGGAGGTTGGCG
>BQKN01051181.1:0-15847 GCA_022839385.1 Asparagus kiusianus | reverse complement strand
TATTATCTCCTTCGTGAGATAATACCCGTCATATCGTGTAGATCCGACCGGATCGAGATCACGCGGTGGTCCACGGTAAACAACCCCGGCGCAGGCAAAGAACCCACCAAAGCGAGTGACCGCAAAACAGGAGCTCGCGATTCGTTCGACATAAAAGGAAACAAATTGTAATCTTTCTTTTTTCTTATTTTTTGATTTTCATTGTAACCGGCTCTTATAAAAAGACCGGATCTTTGTAACGCATAAAGTTGTTAGCTAAGATGGCAATGATATCAATGAAGAAAGGCACAAATTTTCCAGCGAACAATCTGGCGACCACAGTGGGAGCCAACAGCTTCGCTGCCGAAGCTGGAGCGTCGCAGCCGCGGATCTCGATCCCGGTCGTGGAGGAGGTCGAGTATGAATTCGACCAACAGAAGTACGAGGAATACGTCTCCTCGTCCGGATCTACCTCCTCCCCCAAGTCCAAGAAGTCCCAAAAGCTCTCCTCTAGGAGAAAGGTGCGTTGGTGCGATGAAGTTGAAGCCATCAACGACGACCTCACCCCAATCGACGCCGAAGCTGCGTTGAGTGAGGCTCTACCGACATCAAAGAAGGTCAAATCCGCCATTGAAGGCGTGGTGACTCTCTCCAAGAGAGCCCGCCAGAGGCAGCGTCAACGCCTCGCGAAGCAATTCGCCAAGCAATTCGCCAAGGCCATGGAGTCCGTTGACGGGGTCCGTTATCATGCGGATCTGAAGAACAAATGAGGCAAACAGCCTCAACAGCAAATGCAGGGTGGTTCCTCTAAACCGTCAACTATGGAGTGGGTCCGTGTCAAACGGAATCGCTCGACTTTGGAGGAGCGCATCCGCAAACGGCGTGCGTTGTCAGCGCAAGCACGGGCCAAAGCTGAAGAAGCCCGTCGGAAGTTGCAGAAGGAGGTGGTCAAAAAGCCGCCACCAAGTCGCAAGGTTTGGAGGCCAAAGTCTGAAGCGGTTCAGGCTAAGGAGCAAAACTCGCAGCCTCCGAAAGTTCAAACTCCGGCAAGTCAACCCAAACAGTCGATGATTGCCGCAACTACCCTGGGAGATCCCGCGGGACCATCCCAGAAGAAAAGATCAGTTTTGGAGCGCCTCGGTCCATTTCCGAAGGAACGAGGTAAAACTCCAATTCAAGAACGCTTGGGGCCAATGAAGAAACCCCAAACAATGCAACACGCTGGGGGTCGCCGCAACCCTCAACACTTGGAGCAAACCGCGGCACCCAAGCGCACAACTTTGCGCATAGAAGTGCAAGAGCCCGCTGAAGATTCACGCCCATAAAGGCGTGTTTCGAGGCGTGTGACTCTGGATGGTCCGAAGAAGACAATTATTCCTCAGAAGGAAACGTTGTCATCTGATGACGACAACGTTATACCTGAGAAGTCGTGCCAACACACGATAGCTTGCTCTGACCTTCAAACAGATGAGCTGTACTATCGTGCCGGGGGTACGAACAAATCCAGAAAGAGAAGCCCTCGAAGGTTCGGGACTCAGTGTCCTTGTTCAAATCTCATTCGGGCGGTACTGTCTGAATGCAATTGTGTTAAGGCGGTCCCCGAAAGAGTATCGGTGTTCGAAAGACTTAGCACCGGATCGCCAAGGCCAAGGCATAGACGTTTCCAACGAAGGAAAACAAGGGTCGAGGACGATGAACATTCAAGGGTCACCGCCAACATGACCAGCACAGGAACAGTGGCTCAGGATAACCCCGAGACGATTCCAGAAACATCCCGACCCAGGACCCGTTTACAGTCTGGAGCCATCAAGCGAGGAACGTACGGTAGGGTCCGGACAAGAGTACCTTCGGGAGATGAAGAATCAGATGCTGGCTCAGCAGTGGCGTCTGATAACACAGTGTCCAGTGAAGGACAACCCCGCGAGGCGTTTATGATAAACGCGGAGCAAGTGGCCAAGATGCTTGAAGATGCCATGGCCAAACAACAGGAGACCTTTCGGTTCGAAATGCAAATGGCTATGCAGAACATGAGAGAAATGCATGACCAACAGCTTCAAGCATTAAGGAACCAACAAGGGGAACCAAGTCAGCCCAACCAGAACAACCTGGAAGATGAGGGTACAAATGAAGCTCGTGTAGGCTGTCTAAAAATCACAGTGGATAGCTGATTAAAACAAGCCCCTACGATAAAGGTCACCATCAAACCACCACAAACACAACCTCATTTCTGAGATGATTGATCTTGATGGCTGCGACAACAGCATGACTAATAGAGATGCTGATGAGCAGTGTAATGATTTTAGAAATAAAAGGTTGGATTTAGTTAGTGAGTTGTTTGGTAGAGAGTGGTGGGCAAATATTCGTCTAAAAAACACCATGGATGTTGATTCCCATCTAAGCTCCTACAACGGAAGCCATAATCAAATAGTTTTTGGGTCGATAAGCGAAGAAACTGCAAATGGAGGACTTTTCACATAGATCGAGAAGAGTTACAATTCGACGACACTTCCGACAACTGATGGAAACTCTATTCAGCAGTCATCACAATCTACAGTGAAGGTTACAAGTTGACGACCTTCACACTCCACCACAGCTAAAGCGAGGATTACAGAACAATGGTCTTTGCAACACCTTACAGAAGAAGTTACAAGTCAACAAACTCCTTCTAAAACGCGGAAGTCATCCCCGCGTCACAAATATGGAAGTGCAGGCGACCCCCGCGTTTCCAAGACACAACTCAACGTGAGCGACCCTCGCGTTCGTAAGGGTTCAACTCACACCGACCCCCGCGTCACCAAGCAGGCAACAAGCCAAAACGCGAGCGACCCTCGCGTTCATCAATGTTCAGCTAACACCCAACATCGCGTCACGATTCTAAGACACGAAGTTGGGTTCTGAACGCCAGATTGGGCGTTTGACTTGTTCAAACACAAGTCGAACGGTTCCAGAACCGTTTATCCCACGTTCCGAGGGATTTTCTCCCACGTAGGAGCGGATATAGGGGTCAGTTACAACCCCTTATCCCCCTATAAAAACTCAACAAACTCGACAGAGTTAGGGGCTGGCTCTTTGAAAACCGAAGAGTGAACAGGTTGGATTTGAGAGATCTAAACCGCACAGGTTGGAGATTTAGCAGCAACGAAATCCTTGGGGATAGGATTTTTGAATCAATCTCAGGAGATCAGATCCGAGAGGATTCTTCGACAACAGATACAGCTTGATCATTAACCGAATTTTCGGTTCTAACAACTCTATCTATAGAGTTTTTAACTCGTTCAGAGTTCTAAAACTCATTAAAGAGTTACGTATAAAACTCCCTACAGAAGTTCATCGTTCCCACGAGATAAGAGACGGTCGGATCGTCAACGGAGAGCAAATTCGACGCAAGCAATCGAAGGAGGCATTCCATCGCTACCAAGAAGAACCCAGTTTTAAACAAAGGGGAAGAACCAATTTCGTTCTCCTCTCTTTTGTAATCAAGTTGTAATCGAGATCAAAGGAATCAATTCAAATTTTCTTTTATCTTCTTTATTGCAATTTTCCTACATACAGCTCGCAACGTCAATAACCCTCCCATTAATCCAGGGGGTGGTAACGATAATGCTAGCGAAGACGCAGGTGAAAGCCTGAAAATTAAGAACCTCGAAAGCAAAATCAATACATTGATTTCTGCTTAAGAGACTAAAAAGACGGGCATTCCCTGTCCTTACCCAAGAGAGTGGGAATCGATCCCATATCCGGCAAAGTTTAGTCTAATCAACTTCACGCCGTTTAATGGGATGGGTTCACCAACTCAGCATTTGATTTATTTCAAATCGCACTTGGGAGTCATCTCTGGTAATGAGCCTCTGATGGTGCGGTCATTCGTTGGCACTCTTCGTGGAGCCGCCTTCGATTGGTACCGCCGCCTCAAGCCAGGTAGCGTGAGCAGCTGGGACAATATGGAGACCATGTTCCTCACCAATTTCTTCGACGATGACACCGAGATATCCATCGGAACGTTGCTCGACGAGAAACAAAAGGACGGGGAGTTAGTCGAAACCTTCGTCAAAAGGTTCCGGAACAAAGCGTTAAATTGCCGGGACCCTATCACGGAGGAGTTCATTCTCCAGACCTGCTACAACAATCTTTCCCTGGACGTGTTGGAAGCAATAGGGACAGCACCGTCCAGCACTTGGAAAGACTTGAAGGTCCGAGGGGAACAAGCCGAACGCTTCCTCCGAAGGAAGAAGGCCGAAAGGGGTCAATCGACGACGAATCCTCCAAACTCGAACTTTGCCTCCCGTGGTAAGGGCAAAACACCTGCAGCGGCTGTCGATGCTAATCAAACGTCGCAACAGCAGTCCTGAAGACAGCAAAAGACTTCGGATCAGAGGCCTCAAAAAGAATACTCCTTCAAGGACGAAGATGTTCCAGCCATCTTCAAATCTCTCCTTGACAATAACAAGATCAAGCTCCCACCGATCACGAATCAGGAGGAAGCTGATGATATTGCGGATCCGAAGTACTGCGCATACCACAGGAGGATCCTTCATCCCACTAAGGATTGCTTTACACTCAAGAACAGCATCCAAATCTTGGTGGAAGCCGGCGTTATATCGCTCAATTAAGTTGAATGTAAAACTCCAGTGGGTGCACGAGTATAAACTGTATCCCAAAACTCCGATCGGTATAAGAGTATAAACTGCTTCCTAAACTCCGAAAAGTATAAGAGTATAAACTGCTTCTTAAGACTCCGAAAAGTATACGAGTATAAACTGCTTCTCAATCCTCCGACCTGTATAAGAGGTTAAACTGCTCCCTGATACTCCAATAAGTATAAGAGTCTAAACTATTTCCTTTCTTCTATGGGAAGTTCCTGGAGAGTGCCATGCGTGGTATTCTTAAGGATAACCCGATTGTACAGCTGATGCAATGATACACCCAGTTTTGCAAAGAAAGCTGGGGGTGGATAACTCATGTAACGGGAAGTTCCCGAAAGAATGTTAAATGTAATATTCTTAGGGATAACCCGGTCATGATGAATAAAGTGATAAACACTAAGCTCATAATTTCCGAACACTTGATTAAACAGGAAAGAGTTTTGGTCTATCAATCGTTGACCAATTGTCAAAACCCTATTTGTTAAATCCTTATCACTTAACAACAGGGACCCCCTTTGAGTGATTTGTACGAATCAACATTCCTACTGTGATTTGTACTCTCACTCTCCTTTTTCCCATTTGGTCAAACCTTCCTACAGTTAGGACCAAAACCAAAATCCCCTCTCGATTCCTTCAATGAACGAGAGGTCCACTTTCAAATTGAGTGATCAAACCTTCCTACAGTTAGGATCGTCTCAAACCCCCCACTTGGTCAAACCTTCCTACAGTTAGGACCACAACCAAAATTCCCTCTCGATTCCTTCAATGAACGAGATGTCCACTTTCAAATCGAGTGATCAAACCTTCCTACAGTTAGGGTCATCTCAAACTCCCGCTTGGTCAAACCTTCCTACAGTTAGGATCAAAACCACAATTCATTCTCGATAAACGAGAAATTCATCTTTACCTCGGTAATCAAACCTTCCGACAGTTAGGGTTATCCGAATCTTTTCGATTCTCGGAGTGGAGATCCCACTCTTAGTTTCATCTTTCTGGATTCTGGGGGTGGAGATCCCACCTCAAGTCTCCTTTCCAAATTGGGAATAGAATATAAAATTCTTCCTTCCCTCACCAATCCTTTTACAAGAATTTAGGATTCATCCTAAGAAGTTTATCCCGAATCCTAAGCAGGGATAAGTCTGCGCCTAACACGCGCTGCCGGTTTAGTCTTTTTCCGATTGAAAAAGACACCAGAATTCGATTCTGGGGTATTTTATCCTGAAACCTAAGTAAGGATAAGTCTGCGTTTAACACGCGCCACCGGTTAGTTCTTAACCGTAAAAAAAAAAAAAAGAACCCCCGTCCGTATATTCAACGTTGCGGCAGGTTGTTATTAATAACACCGAAATCCATGCCTCACACGCATGGGGAATTTCATCCTGAATCCTAAAAAAGGATATGCCGACGCCTAACACGCGCCGCCGGTTTAGTCTTTTTTCCGATTGAAAAAGACACCAGAGTTCGATTCTGGGGTATTTTTATCCCGAAGCCTAAGTAGGGATAAGTCAGCGCCTCACGCGCGTTGCTGGGTAGCCTATTCCCATAACAATGGCGAAGTCTATGTATTCGACATCATAGCACAAAGTCTTAGAGAATTCAATCTCTGAGCACAACGTTACATGCGAACGGATTTAAATAATTCGCATGCTAGCCCGACTCAAACGGTAGTCGGTAAAGGCTAATCAAATCCGTTTAAGGCTGGGGGTTAGCCAAAAACCCTAAAGTCAGCGCCTCACACGCGTCGTCGGGTAGCCTATTCCCGTAACAAGTGGTAAAGTCTATGTATTCAACATCATAGCACAAAGTCTAAAGGAGTTCATTCCTTTAGCACAACGTCACATGCGGAACGGATTTAAACAATCCGCATGTAAGCCCGATTCAAACGGTAATCGGTGAGAGCATGTCAAATCCGTTGAAGGCTGAGGATTTGCCAAAAATCCTAAAGTCAACGTCTCATACACGTTGCTGTTTAGTCTTTTCACAGGAGAAAGACGAAGTCTACGTATTCAATATCGTAGCACTAAAAGGGTTAACTCTTTTAGCTTAACGTCACATGCGGAACGGACTTAAACAATCCGCATGCTAGCCCGACTCAAACGGTAGTCGGTAAAGGCTTATCAAATCCGTTGATGGCTGAGAATTTGCCAAAAATTCTATAAGTATGAGTCATTGACGCATCAATTCTATGGGTTGGTCTCGTGACTCGAGTATCCGCCACGCTCCAACACCTTAAGAGCTTAAACTGTGTATACTCCAGCAGACGTACGAGTATAAACTGTGTCAAACGTCGAACAGCGCATCACAATGAAGCCTGGACGCCGGACAACGCGTCGAAATGAAGTTTAAACGCCGGACAACGCGTCGCAATGAAGCTCAAACGCCGGACGACGCCGTCAATCAATGATCAGTTCTATGTTGAAGCAACCAACTCGAGCTAAAAGTCAAGAAATCAAGAACCGATTTCAAGTTCAAAATTCCAACAACGGTCAGACAATAAATGCAGCACCGGAATCCTCACAGGCGTTCTACAAAGCACTGAATGACCTGAAGGAATCGAAGGAATCCAGGACAGAAGCCATTCCAAAGTCCCGCTACACCGACTGAAGGTTGGGACAATCACATCCAAAGTATTCCAGACTCTTCTATAAAAAAACGAGGCTGAAATACTTTGGAGGGGGTATCTGTAGGCGTATAAAATTGCCTATAGGTCCCACAATACAGCTCGACGACGCCAATTCAACAAACGGACCATCGAGCGACGTACCCAAGCACGACCGTTATCCAGCCGACGCCGAAGCCAAGCCATACGCAACAGAGCAGGTTAACGAGGCGACGAAGCCAACAAATCGTACCCAAGCAGTGGAATGCATCCACTCGCACGCGGAATCGTACCAACGTTTCAGGGAATCACCGAGTCATCTAAACAAGAGCGAACTCGGTGATATAACGATCGAATCAAGATTGGTTTCGGACTCGAACTCAGAAGTGGGTTTACTGCCATATTTGGAATCGGATCAAAACGAATCGAATCCGAACAAGTCAACCACACAACCGAATCAAAGTCCAAATCAACAACGAATCGGAACCCGAACGACGGAACCCGAACAACAAACCGAACGACGGAAACCGGAAAACCCGCCTAAGGGGGCTCGGCCAAAGCCGAGCCACCCACAGGTGGCTAGGCCCAGAACTGTGCAAATGCACAGTTCTGAGTGCCTATAAATAGGCCTTGTGTTCATTTGGTTCAAAGGGGGGATTTTGAAGGAGGCGAAGCCCTGCTGGATTGGAGATTCAAAACTTAGAAAAGATTCAACCTTTGGAGGCTTGAAGACTTGTTCATCCGGATCTGGTGCTCGGCGATTGTCAACGCCAAATAAGGCAGGAGTTCGAGAGAATCGGATCTGAGATCTACACGATCATCCTCCGGATCTAAGCTTGGTTCTTGATCCCGAGAAGAGTCTCGAATTCGCTTGGTCGATTTCGACACTTGGGCTACTATTTCCTTGGTGAATTAGTACCCCACCCGGCTATTATCTCCTTCGTGAGATAATACCCGTCATATCGTGTAGATCCGATCGGATCGAGATCACGCGGTGGTCCACGGCAAACAACCCCGGCGCAGGCAAAGAACCCACCAAAGCGAGTGACCGCAAAACAGGAGCTCGCGATTCGTTCGACATAAAAGGAAACAAATTGTAATCTTTCTTTTTTCTTATTTTTTGATTTTCATTGTAACCGGCTCTTATAAAAAGACCGGATCTTTGTAACGCATAAAGTTGTTAACTAAGATGGCAATGATATCAATGAAGAAAGGCACAAATTTTCCAGCGAACACATTCGATGAGCAACTAAAGTTCCTATCAAAACATTTCCTTATGTAGGAATTTCTCAATCATTGGATAGGGCAAGAAAATTTCCAAAGCACTTCTTCACTATCCATGTGCTCCTATCAGAACGTTCTATACTGTTGCAGGATGTTCTGATAAGATAGATTCGATTCAGACAGTGCCGGTCCTGAGAATTCGGGCCCTAGGCAAAAACTTGAACAAAAACCCTAAAGGGGCCCTCCTATATTCAAGATTTTTTTTAAATGAAGTGTTGCACCCAAGTAACTTTAGGGCTGCCTACATACCAAGAGATGTTATAACTAACCTCAAGGATCAAACACAATGTAGTTATCCTAAGCTATCCACCCTGGCCAAAGGCCTACAAATCACACCCTAACACTCTCATTCCCAAAACAAGATCAATGAACCAATAGAAGTATCACTTTATGAAGCCTCTTCTTGCATTTTTAGATGCAAAATCATTAATTAAACTTGTATAATCAAGTTTCTCCACTACATTTTTCTCAATTGACAATAAAGCTAAGCCATTCAATCTTTCTTGTGACATAGTTGATCGAAGATAAGATTTGATCAATTTTAACTTTAAAAAGATTCTTTCTGCAGAGGCAACAGTAACAGGTATGGTCAACAATATTCTTAAGCAATCCAAGCATTCGGAAAAGTACCATCCAATTTCTTCAAATAATTCAGCACGTCAATTGCTTTTTTTGTTTCTTTTGGTAAGTATTCTCTCAAAAGTTTCAACTCTAAAAATAAATCTTCGCCATCAATATCAAAATGACTGTCATGCTTTAAAGATTCTTCAAGTTTCGCACAATAAGCCTTCAAACTAGCATCATCAACAATGTTGAATTTCTTCAAATCAAATAAAAACCCAAAGACTTCTTCATAATACTGAAATTGTTCAAACCTACTCTTAAGAGAAGAAATAGCTTGATCCACTATATATAGAAAGTATTTAACTCTAAATGATTCTTCAGGAGATAATATTGTCTCTTCGGTAGCGCTTTCATCAAATTGTCTCTTCCTGCGAATGATACGCTTTTCACGAAATACAGCTTCAATTTCTATTTCAGATGCAACATTTTTAGCTTCAGTAATGGCCTCCTTAAATCCATTTTCTCTGTACTTTTCAAAAAATAATATAATCCCATTCAATTGATCTATAGCAATATCAATTTGCATGTCTTCCTTTTGCAAAAATTTGCTAACAGAATTAACAGCAAATAATAAATTGTGCCAAACAATCATACCCAATAAGAACTCAAAATTCTCCATTTCATTTGTTGCTAAGGACTCAGCTTCACTCTTTATTTTTGGATCTCCATCGATACTTGCCAAGTGAATTAAAGCATCTCTTATTTCTGTAGCTTGAAATCTTACTGCTCTTACACTTTCAACATGACTTTCCCACCGTGTTTGTGACAATGGCTTAAGTGTGAGACCAGAAACATGTTCTTTGAAAATATCCCACCGCTTAGTAGAAGATGAAAACAAAGTATATAAACGTTGTATCACTCTAAAAAAAGATATAGCTTTCGGACAAGAGTTTGCCATATCGCAAAGTACGAGGTTAAGACTATGGCAACCACATGGAGTGTAGAATGCTCTAGGATTTACTTCGAGGAGTCTTTTCTGCACACCTTTATTTTTTCCTTTCATATTAGATTCATTGTCATACCATTGTCCTCTTACATTATAAATGTCAAGTTCCAGAATCTTCAATACATCTTCAAGTTCGCTAAAAAGTCTCATTCCTGACGTATCGTCGACCTTAAGAAATTCTAGAAAGAACTCTTCTACCTTTACTGGACTTTCTGAAACATCCACACATCTTATTATAAGAGTCATTTGTACTTCATGGCTTATATCTGGAGTACAATCTAGTATAACAGCAAAATATTTTGCTTCTTTAATTATTTTGATCATTGTATGTTTAATCTCTCCCGCTAACATTCCTATCAGTTCATTTTGAATTTTATGACTGAGATAATGTTTATGAGATTCACCACTTTGATAACGTCGAATATGCTCTTTCATTACCGGATCAAATTCGGCAATCATTCCAATTAAACTTAAAAAATTTCCATTGTTCTCTTGATAAATCTTCTCATTATCCCCGCGAAATGCTAAACCATTTTTAGCAAGTGTTTTTACAACAACAACTATTCTTAATAATACTTGTCTCCAATGTTCTCTCTCTTTGTTTAATATTTCTTGCACACTTTTATCAATTGTTTCAATACTACGCAATCTCATTTCCAATTCAATCCAACTTCTCATGCAACTTATGTGCTCACTACTTCCTTCATGACTTTGAAGTCTATGACTAAGATTCTTCCAATTTTTAAATCCTTCATTAACCAAAGAACCCATTTGATTCTTGTTTCCATCTTTTCTAAATAATTTGCAACAAAAGCAAAATACCACATTCAAAGAAGTTGAATATATTAGCCATCTCCTATCATGTTTCTCTCCATTTAACCATTATCGAGTGTAATGAGCGGAAGAGAAATGTCTGCCTTCAATATCTTTAGGAAAATCAATAACAACTCTTTTGAGTCCTCTTTCTACTAAAAGATCTCTCAATTTTTGATCAATATTGCCCTAATTTGCTGGATCGTCAACATTCATGTTTTCATTGATACTCTCAATCCTAAGTTGAGTAGGTTCCTCAATGTTTCTATCATCTTCTACAGGTTCTTCAATATTCATATTGTGTTCAGTAGGTTCTTCAATATTCATATCATTTTTCTGTTCTTCATTTTGATTTTCTTCATTATTATGTTCTTCGTTATCATGCTCTATATGTCTACTACTAAAAAACTTATCTAGCGCTCCTGCTTGAGACTTTTCTAAATTTTCCAATTTTTGTTTCTTTTTTCTTTTTTCATATCCAGAACTATACTTTCTAGGAAGCATGATGGACGCTGAAAAAATATGATCAATCAACAATGCAAATCTCAGATCAACAAAAAATTATATACAAATACTAAAATACATAAGATCAACAAAAATTATAATTTATGAAGTTATAAAATTACCTTGAAATTTGAATAGCTTCACTTCAAACAAATTTCAGATCAACACGCTTGAATCCTAAAAGATGCACTTTTTATCTCTTGTTCCTATTCAATAGACAAAAACAAAGTTTGGACTTAAGATTTTTTTTGGGACACGAATACGATGCAATCATTTGATGATATTAGGTCATGAAACAACTAACAAGCTCTGAAATAAATCATATAATTGAATGGTAACATGCATCAACTAGTTTTTGGCCATGGTAACAAGCTCTGAAATAAATCAAATTTGATGTTAATATATCAAAACTAGACATAGGATTATAGGAATATCCATTTAGGTTAATTAACTTTCTTTTATCATTCTTTAAAAGTCTATGAACTAAAGGACAAAAAAAAAGTTGTAGGATGCTGCAGACTGCAGTAGGACATTAGTCACATTATAGCCTACAAAGCTACTTAGCTACACAATTACATAATTTACATTAAAGTGAACAGGCCAGGTTTACGCACAGTCGCCGGAGGAGGTGTAGACGACAAACAGAGTCGGTGAGGTCACGTTTGCCGGTGGGAGGGGCGGAGGGAGTCGCCGGAGGCGGCGCCGTGGAGTTCGACACTTCGACGTTGGAGGAGCGGACGGAGTCGGGAAGAAGATGAGAGGTTAGAGAGAGACCTAGGGTTTTGTCACTTTTGTGTATTTATAGGAATTGGAATTATGCTATTAGAACCCTCTAACAATTTTGCACAAAAGTCCTCTTACTTTTCCATATCTATATCTATCTAAAGGTATAGAAGTATTACATTGGGGCCCCTATTTTTTGAGGCCCTAGGCGAAGGCCTCTCCCGCCTACCCCTAGGACAGACTCTGGATTCAGAGATCCCCTTACAATCTTCAGGTTTTGTTCAGAGTGGGTACTAGATAAGTATAAGATATTAAAGGTGGGACCCACATCCTTGATCCCCCACTATTCATCTGTCCTTTCTTTCTGCTTGTGGGAACATATCATTAGTTCTCTCCTCCCCAAGGCTACTAACAGCCAAACAGAGATTTTAAGGAAAAAACAACTTTTTATTGCCTTATTCCAATAACCAAACAAAAGATTTTAAGGAAAAACCACTTTTTATTGCCTTATTCCAATAACCAAACAAAAAATGAACATTCTGCAAAACTTTAATCTCTAACAAATTTAAAAATTCAAAATACAAATCCATCAACCAAGTAGTCCCTTAGGATATGGTTGGTAAACTACACAAAACTGGACCACTCTTCAATCCAAAAGAGAACTGATTTAGTGGTCAATTTTGAGCTATAAAAATTTAGGCCAGCTCTAACTCTCTCATTTGCCAAACAAAGTTGCCAAACACACCCTTATGTGGCGTTTGGCAAAGGGCTAAGTGATGGGTTAAAGAGACTTATCACCTTCTTAACCTGACAAATACAAAAAATCTATAGAAGAGTTAAAGTGAATTAACCTGCTATAATTTACCAAACGCAAAAAATACAGAAGGATTAAGTTAACCCATCTAGATGAATTAAAATAAGCTAATCTCTCAAAATGTGGGGTTTACTAATACTCCTATTTAGAAGGATTAAAAGTTAGCCCCTCTAATTATAAAGAAAATAGTTAAAATTCTTATTATTACCAAACATTAAAAATAATTTTAAGGGCTAAATTAAAACGTATATAATGGTTTTATAATTTAGTCATTCAGATTATTGAATGTGCTAACTATGTTAATAGTTCTCCTTAATCCCTCTTCCTTAACCCTTTGGCAAACAAGCCCTTAGACGCTCTTTGATAAGGGTTTAAGAGAAATGTTAAAGGGGGTTTAACTCCTTCTTAGTCATCAAAACGGGTCAATTTGGTCAAATAATTAAGAAACCCTTTACAATGGTTAAAGTTAGTTACCCCTCATTTAGAGGAGCTAACAAATCCCTCTAAAGGGAAAGATTAAGAGCTACTCCATCTTCAAATGAGAAATAAAATTAAAAAAAGAATATAATTTAGAATATTTATGGTAACTGATCTTGTCAACCCTTTTTTAAGTGGCATACACAAAAAATTTAACCCTTCATCTTGACTATCAAATATAAACGAAATTAAATTATTTTTAACCTTTTAAGAAGAGTTAACTAAATTTCCTCTTAATCCTTTTCTCTCACGCCCTTGTCAAAGGGTGACTGGCAAGTTTTGAGTAGGACGCCTCCTTTATTGTGGGATAATGTTATAGTAAAAAATAATAAAATGATCTTATAATCATGCAGTGAAGACCGTCTTCATCTCTGAATTTATTCTAGATCAAATTTTGATATTATCCATTTCAACTATTAAAGTAGAAAGATAAATGATTCCATTAGACTCAAAAAGAAAAAAAGAAAAAAAGAAAAAAGGAAAGCAAGCAAACAAACAAACAAATAGAAAGAGGAGGAGAAGAAGAAGATTGTTGAAGACACCCAGTTGTTTGTGTCAGAAATTGCTGTTTTCATTGTCTTGAATCTATTACAACTTCACTCGTTACAATAAACTCAAATAAATAAAAGTTGATCTTTTTATAAGATCTTCTTATACAATGAAAATATAAAGGTTACAATTCCTTCAAACAACACCGAACAACAGTTTATCTCCTATTGTTTGCGTGGAAACTTCGCCTGTGCAGGGGACGCGTTAGTCTGTGGACCGTCACGGATCAGATCCGGTTAACAAAAAAAGTTGATCAAAGCTCCTACTTCATGAAGAAAGTAATCGCAGAAGTGGTAATCCCGACCGAGCGAGATTACGACTCTTCTCGAGATCAAGACCAAACTTGATCCGGAGAAAAAGGGGTAAGGGTCTCAGATCTCTCGAAATCCGCTCTTTATGCACAACAGATCGCCGAGATCTAGTTAACCCTCTCTGAAATTCGTGGCTATTCACTTACAAAACCAGAACACCTCCCCCTCTTGATTATTTTTTCACCCCTGAGAAATGAGCCCCCAGGCTTGTATTTATAGGCTTCAGTTGGGGGTTTTTTGGATAAGAATGATGGATTCAGTCTTATCTTCAGTTAATAACCATGTAACCACGTTTGGAGATGATATATAGGTAGTTAGGAACCTCTGGAACAGAAGAAATCCCATGAAAACCCGTCAAAAACCTAAAAACACGTTTTTGGCTTAAACCTGGCCGAACCACTATTTGGTGGGTCGGCCTTGGCCGAGCCACTGGTTCTTGGCCGAGTCGTTTGGATGTGACCCGGCCGCCAGCGGCTATTTTAGTCTTCTGGGTTTTGACTTGTTACGTCGTTACGCATATTTCATCGTTTCGTTGACTTGTACGCTTCACCGATTCGCTTGATGCGTTTCGGTAACATGGAGGTACCCGATGAGCGTGCAAGCCACTTGGTTCGCCGTTCTGGTGGCCGATGAGCGCGCGGGCCGCTTGGAGGTGGCCGGTGAGCGCACAGGTCACTTGGTTTGCCATTCTGGTGGCCGATGACCGTGCGGGTCACTTAGCGCTTGTTTTCGCTGAAAGCTACCTTCATTGCCGAATTCATTATAATTTTAATTGTTTACAAAGAATTCAAATACTCAACAAAAGAAAGAAATAAAGGAATACAACTCTCTCGAAAATAACACAAGATCCGTTCGTCGTCTCTTGCTTGCGTGGGTTTTTGGCCGGTGACGGGGATGTCAATATCCGTGGACTACCTGACAATTAGATCAGATCCAAAACTTCGTCGATTCGCGAAGGAATCTAGAAGCAGAAGCGCTTATCTCGACAACGGCGAGATAATTGCTCTTCTTAAGATTACCGCAACGGGATAATCCTAAGGAACAGACACGGGCGATGTAGATCTGAAGAACCTTTCTCTCCTATACTAAAGAACCTTTGCAAATTCTACACATTTTCAAGGGCTATTTATAATTTTTCGCAAATTCCACACATTTTCAATGGCCTATTTATAATTTTTTTCGTAAAGGTTCAGGTGTTCAAATAACATTTATTAGTTTACCTACAGAATAATACCATCTAAATTCTAAATTCATAGTAGAGATTTATTCCATAGCTACGAGTATCAGGTTAGTAACTAATATCAATAATTTGTATGCTTCAATTATGATTGCAGTTACTCACTCACTATTGAGTTTCAATAAAGATATATCCTACTTTCTCTAGCTATTTGCACTGTCCATATATATTTTTAAATTAATCGCTAACTTGACTTATTAATTTGACTTTCCCGTGTAGAAATTTATTCCTTGATTTTTGGACTACGTAATCACTATACAATAGTTTTTAACATAATAGGACCTTACTCAAAATGGCTTCAATCCAAGTTTTGCATTGAACTAAAATATAAATTATTCTTGCTA
>BQKN01051180.1:7384-45057 GCA_022839385.1 Asparagus kiusianus | reverse complement strand
CTTTAGTCGCTTATAGTCCAACACGAGGACTTTAGTCGCTTATAGTCCAACACGAGGACTTTAGTCGCTTATAGTCCAACACGAGGACTTTACGTGAACTATGAAGTTACCACTAATAATAGAGTGTCCATTCAACTCTTATACGCCTTGCTATACAATTCTAAACTTTGTATCAGGAAAAGTCATCTTACATGTATAACATATGAGTTCAATCTATATGTGTGTATACAACATATGATTAAACAGAAACACAAAGAAAACAGGAAAATCTCGGATGAGTCGACTCATGCACTCTTATGAGTCGACTCATGCCTCATGGGTCGACTCGTATACTGATGAGTCGACTCAACAGAAGATAAAAGATAACAGGAAACGACTTTGTGAGTCGACTCATGATCAGTCATGAGTCGACTCGACATGATGAGTCGACTCATGATGAGTCGTGAGTCGACTTACGAGCTGAAATCTGCATTTCTTCGAACTGAACTTGTTCTACTCGTTCCACATCTTGATTTTGCCGATATACATATATCTAGCCTTCAATTTTAGGCTATTACACAGAGAGACAATCATACCTAGCATGAGAAACTATCACTTGCATGTTAACCCTAACATTTAACTCCTAAGCATGAAGGAAAACATTAAATCAATATAAAAACTCATGTTTTTATTCCTTAAACAAAATTCCAGATCTGGGTTTTCATTAAAAACTTGTTGGTAGGGGTTTAAAATCTTAAGCACATGATTTCTAACATTCACCCTATCAAGAACATTGATTTATACTGGAAAATAAGTCTTAGGCTCAATAAAACCCATTAAAAACGTTTATAAATACATAAAAACATAGGGAGGGGATTGGGTGAGATGCTACTCGCCTCAAATGCGAAGAATAACGATCCCCCTCGATGCAATCCACAAGAAGCTGCTGAAATCCCTCTTGAAACGCCCCCAAAATCACTAAGAACACCTAGGGTTTGAAGGAGAGGGAGAGAGGCTAGGGTTTCTTAGGAGATCTGATGATAATGGGTGTTTTCGGGTTCCAAAAGATATATATGAGCCAACAAAAACCCGACCCGAAACCCACAAACCCGGACTGAAAGAGGCCAGAAAAACCCGATGAGTCGACTCATAACTTATGATGGGTCGACTCATGGTCATGGGTCGACTCATAATTTTTATGAGTCGACTCAGCAGAAGAAAATTTGCAACAGGACTCGATTTCATGAGTCGACTTATGACAGGCGTGAGTCGACTCAACCTGATCAGTCGACTCATGACATGCTATGAGTCGACTCATGGACAAAAATCTGCATACTTCGATTTCTCGACACACGATTTGCAAACTTGCAACTCATCCTCATACCTGAGGCATATCCCCAACTTCATAAGCTCAAAATACTAGTTTCCATGCATGACCATGTAATAAAGATATTTATTATTTATTAGATATCATTATTCACTCAAATTCATACTTATGAGTTGTCAAAATCAACGGGGTCTTATACATTAGGTTGAACTTCTCTGGGTAGGCGACTGTGTCCCATTCGAGCGGATACGGTCTGATCACCCCCAGCTCGCTCATGTTCCTTTAGAGTTTCAAGGCATTGAGTTGACTCTGGAACTCGTCAAACCTCCTATCTCGGGGAGTGCTACATGAATGCGAGTGTCTTTTCGATGATTTGTTGGAATAATCCAAGTGTAGCTCGCGATTATCTTCTTCCTCAGTCATGTGAGAATGAATGAGCCCTCGCTCTCTGTTCCTTGAGGGTTGTCTTCGGTTTTGTGAATTCCTCTTCTTCTTCTTCTTCTCGCTGAGAAGTTGTTCCATCTGCTCTTTTAGAGAGTTGATGGTCGCATGTTGCTCTTCAAACTTTTTGGCTAAGTCTTCGGAGGATTCCGCTATGTGCACCTTTGCATGCTTGCCGTAGGCCAAGCTTGAGGTTTAAGATGTTGCTGCTGCTGAGCACACCTCATCCTTATTGTCATAGATGGGCATCAAACGGGCATAATCGAATGGGATAGGCACTCCTGTTTGATAGCGAGTGCACTGGTATACACCCCCTCCTCAACGGGCGACCATCTGAATCCCAGGGCATATTCAGGATCTGAGGAATCTGAATACCTAGATTTACCTTTCCCTACCATGTTGACTATGGCTATCGGGAGTTCTAAGTCACCAATGGATTGCTTCTTCTGATGATGGCATCTTTGGCAAGGATGTCTTGGCTCAGGAGACAGTTGAGAAAGCCTCCTGAACGCTGATGGATTTGGTGTCTCGATGCACTGGCAGTCGACAAGTACTGTCTGGATGGGCCTCTCGTAGTGACACTGAGGGTTTGCCACGTGAATACTATGTTTGTGAGTTAGATGATCCTTGATATCCTGTGCAGTTTGGTGATGGCAACCCTCAGCGTCACAAGTACTAGATGTGCCGTCGCATGGAGGAGACTCAAGGGAGTCAACTTGGGAACACTTGGGAAAATTCCTAAGTATTGATTTCATGCGATCTTGCCTTTCCAGGCGAGGTCTAGAGTTCAGGCGAGCTTCAGCCGACTGCTGGTGAGCTCGAGCCGACTGCTCATTCAGGCGAACTTGCTTTGACAGGCGAGGTCAGGAGTTTGTGCGAGCTTCAGTCGACTACTTGTTTAGGCGAGGTTCGCTCGCCTAAGTCATTCTAGCTTTGCTTTTTTGGTTAAGGCTAGTTCTCATGTGGTCCTGCTGGAGTTCGCCTGCATGCTGGCTTCTATTTAGGGGGCGAAGCTCGCCTGCTGTGTAGAGCTCACCTGCTTGAAGGTGTGGCTCGCCTGATTTGGGCGATTCGCCTGATTTGGATGGCTCGTCTGTTATGGACAGATGACTTGAAGAGTGAAGCCCGTCTGACTTTTTGGGCTCACTTGAGCTGTTGAGTCCGCCCAGATGGGGAACTTGGCTGTTGGAGTGAGGCTCACCTAAAATATCGGCTCCCCCGGGATGCTAAGTTCACTAGTTTTGGGAACTTTGCCAATGCAGGGGAACCCTCCTAAATAGGTAGCCTCATTTGATCGACTCAATCCGCTAAATCCAGGAACTTTATGTTCCTGTCTGACTCTCCTTAGGCCTGAATAGTAATTCAAACCATCATAGGAGACAAAGGCTTGGGCTTCCTGACGAGCGAGAGCTTGTCATCACCGTTGTTGGGCTCTTCTGGAGAGGGTGAGACTCATGTTGACGGCAAAGGTGTGGTCCGTGCTGACACATACCAGAGTCTCCTCTTGCATGAGGGACGGCGCAGATTGCTTGGGAACCCATCGATCAGTCCTTTGGCTTACTTGCTTGGCTTTGATTGGCTTGGGGGAGATAGAACCTCCTGCTTTAGCTCGGGTAGAGCTCTCAGGTGTGATTGCCTCGAACACTTGGGGTCGGGCCACACACACGACTTTGTAGTGTTTACGTGATGCACGGCTATCAGAAAAGGAAGAAGACAAGTATTCTTTATACTTGGCTTGGTCAAACTCAATCATAAGGGACTTGACAGTCATCCCTTCTGCAACTTCGTCAAACTACGCCACCACCAATTCATCTGAGTGAATGGTTCCTCCCACTGTGGTCGCCATCTTCCGTTGGTGAGTAAAAAATTAACTTCCCGATGAGGGGTCAGTTTTGTTTATAAGATTGGCTTATTACAAACTAATAATCAATGTTTTACAACAGAAGAGAAAGGAATGGTCCTCCTTATTTAACGTGGGTTCGTTGGCATTGGTAGGACGCCTCCCTTGGTGCTTACGCCGAGTTTGCTTCTCTTGGACTGTCACGCCCCGCTTCCCAAAATACCCGGGAATCGAAACATGAACAAGCCCACGATGTATTAGATTAAGGAGAATAAATAAACATTTCGTTTTTCCTCAACCTAATACGCTAAGCGCCTAAAAATAACTACAATGCAAAGTCACAGGTCCCCGATCACAATCAGCAAGAATATAATAGACAAACTCAGAATGGAAAAGATACATATCACAAATAGAATATCATCCAAGACATAATATTCGGATCAACATGCCCTTATACAAAACTGAACAAATGAATGCTGAAGAGATATAAAAATACATCGATCAATACAAAAAGAAAGAACTACAAAAGTAAACTGGAACCATCAAAGAATAGGCTTCGACTCCTTCTTCTGCTCCATCTACATGGCACTTCTATTGAGAATCCTCTGGCTCCTGCTAAACATGTTCTTCTCCTAAGTCTGATGTATACCAGAGAAAACAGGTGTATGTCAGGGCGCATGACACACGGCAAGACCCCACAAAAGAAAATAGAACAAACGAAAACCAAGGCGGAAATCGATACAATAATAGAAATGACAAAAGGACGTACAACTGAAAAATCCGACAAAATCAACATGCGAAAACACTACTAAAACATGATAAACATAAAGCATCCAAAAATCGATCAGGTAACGAGGTCATGCAGCTAGCGATCAGACTAATCATCCAAGTCACAAGGGAATACACTAGATGGAATTAATACTTAAAAATCTACAACAAGAAATGTAGTACATCGAACGAAATAATCCAAACAGGGAAACCCTCATATATATACCATATGTCTCAAATTATAGATAATTAAATATTAATCCCGGTTTATGTATGAAAAGAGATGCAACTGATCTACATCTCACAAGAAACATACTTAGCCAAGAAATTATGTCATGTAACTAGTCATCCTATAACAGGTCACTGGTTCACAACTCACACAGAGTCAATGCTCATATCATCGGGTAACTGACTGATCGCAAATCACAAATATCCTAACTCCGCAGACCCACCCCGGTGACTACACAAACTTAACTGCCGCGAGCCTGGAATACAACCACAATCACAAATATCTCAACTCCTCAGACCCACCCCGGTGACTATACAAACTTCATCGGCGCGAGCCTGGAATACAACCACAATCACAAATATCTCAACTCCTCAGACCCACCCTGGTGACTACACAAACTTCACCGGTGCGAGCCCGGAATATAATCAACAGTCTTATCCGATCACATGAACCATGACTTTCTCATCCCAAGTCCAAGTCAACAACTCATATCTCACTGGTCACTACGGTCAAGCCATACTCGCAATTCTCAACTATAACATGGTATAAATGTAATGAATTCTATGTAACAGTGTCATGAAATATGAACAGGAAACGTGAACAACTACAAAAACGTGCAAGACGGAACTACAACTATCAAATAATTACGCATGAAATCTCAAAATTTCCAATCATCATGATCATAAATTTATTTATTCCAAAAATTCTCTCTCGTTATATTAATTCAAAACTAACCCATTTTTCAAAACCAACTTCTTTTCTTATAATAATAATTTAAAAATAAATCTAAAAATATTCTTTTTATGAAAAGCATCTCGTAATTAATATCGTTCATCAACAAACTCACGCAGGCAATTACATATCACAGTCTAATCCATGAAATCAATTACTAACGAATATAAATAATAGAATATCAAATAAAGAGAAGCGGGATCTTGCCTGCGAGGCTAAGGGACCTACGGACGAGGTAGCGATCTACTGTGGATGCGGTACGACGGTCTGAAAGGGAGCAGCGGATCTGAACGACGCGGTTGTAGGGGACGGCAACGATGGTTATTGTCATCACTGAGGGCTCAACGGGGTTCGACGGGGGCTGTTGGTGTGCGGTTCTGCAACTGGATCTGCGTTGGCATATCATCGAACACGTGACGTGCGATGGAGGTGGTGGTTGGTAGTGAGCTCGATGACGAGGCGGAGGGGGCTGTCGGGTTTGGGACAGCGGTGACGAAGTAGGGCAGTTGTCGGACAGGGGCAGAAGTTGGTGCAGGCGAAGGGGAGGAGCTCGGGATCTAGGCGCGGGCATGATGGCGACAAAGTAGGCAGGGCGGGATTGGGTGGTTGGGGTGGTGCTGTGAGGTTGGGCGGCTCGAGCAAGGGTTCGTCGGCGGTGGAGGTGCTGTCGGAGGTGAGTTCGTTGAGGAGGCTGGACCGACGGTAGCATCATGGTGGCTGGGCGTGGAGGCTTGCGACAGCGAGATCGAGAGGCGAGGAGGAAAAAGAGATGAAGAGAGGGAGAGCGGTGGAGTTGGGTGTCCGACGGCGATGGTGCGACGAGGCTGGCGGGTCTCAGACGGCGAACGCGGGGTGAGTGGCGGCGGGGTTGGGGTTGCGTCGGGGAGAGAGAAAAAGATGAAGAGAGAGAAGATGATGGGGTGGCGGCTGTAAAAATGAAAAACGAGAGAGAAAGAGAGGGAGAGTATATATATATATATATATATATATTAATTAGGGTTTGGGGTTAGGGTTTAAAACAAAAATAATTAAAATAAATATTTACGAGTATTTAAAAAATTAAACTAATTACAGAATAATTATCTACAAATAAAAACATACATGTTGTGCTAATGCTACAGTTGATACGAAATAGTCAAAATATTCCCATATTGTATAATTAAACAAGAATAATTAATAATAAAAATATTTCTACTTAAATTTAAAATCAAATAATTATAGGATAATCATCTATACAATAAAACATACCAGTTGTGCTAATACGACAGCTGATACGCAATAATTGAAATAATATAATAATTTACACAAATAGTACGTAATTAATAATACAACATAATACATGAAATAATACGTAATAGTACAATAATACAATGTATTATATAGAATAATACATAATAGTACCGATAACATAACAGATTAATTTCCAAAATTTTTACTGCTCAAAATAAATTTATAAATATCAAAATCATTTAAATAATTATATAATCAGATTTTTAAATCATAGAAAATTATAGAAAATTGAGAAAAATACAAATACTCTTTTAAAAATAATAATTAACTATTTTAAAATACTAGAAAATTATTTTAACTAGTATCAAAATTCACGGTCATTACAACCTACCCCCTTAAAACAAATTACATCCTCGGAATTAAAATTAGAAAGAACCTAAGGACACATATGGAATGATATCCATAAGCAGAGGAGAAAAGAAACAGTGGAATGTTATGAGACAAGAAACAGTGGGAAGTTCTAGAGTCAAAAGTGATAAAATAGAGACGAAACGAAATCTATCAAGAAAATAGGATAAGGGCTCAAGGATAGTCTCACGGATGAAATATGATATGCATCTAAGTTGTCCAGTATATTCTTACTAGTGAGGACTCGGGACCGTGATCGGGACCGTGACCTGCATGGGCCACCACTAAAACCTGTCACGCCCCGCTTCCCAAAATACCCGGGAATCTCGACAAGGCTGGAGCGGCGGTGGCCTCGTGGTGGTTGGGCGTGGAGGCTTGCGGCTGCGAGATCGAGAGGCGGGGAGAAGAAAGAGATGAAGAGAGGGACAACGACGGAGTTGGGTGGCCGACTGCGATGGTGTGGCGAGGCTGGCGGGTCTTAGGCGACGGCCGTGGGGTGAGTGGCGGCGGGGCTGGGGTTGCGTCGGGGAGAGAGAAAAAGATGAAGAGAGAGAAGATGATAGGGGTGGTGACTGTAAAAATGAAAAACGAGAGAGAGAGAGAGAGGGGGGAGAGGATATATATATATATATATATATATAAATTAATTAGGGTTTGGGGTTAGGGTTTAAAACAAAAATAATTAAATTAAATATTTACGAGTATTTAAAAATTAAACTTATTACAAAATAATTATCTACAAATAAAAACGTACATATTGTGCTAATACAATAGTTGATACGAAATAGTCGAAATATACCCATATTGTATAATTAAGCAAGAATAATTAATAATAAAAATATTTCTACTTAAATTTAAAATCAAATAATTATAGGATAATCATCTATACAATAAAACGTACCAGTTATGATAATACGACAGCTGATACGTAATAATTGAAATAATATAATAATTTACACAAATAATACGTAATTAATAATTCAACATAATACACGAAAAAACACGTAATAGTATAATAATACAACGTATTATATAGAATAATACATAATAGTACCGATAACATAACAGATTAATTTCTAAAATTTTTACTGTTCAAAATAAATTTATAAATATCAAAATTATTTAAATAATTATATGATCAAATTTTTAAATCATAGAAAATTATAGAAAATAAAAAAAAATACAAATACTCTTTTAAAATAATAATTAAATATTTTAAAATACTAGAAAATTATTTTAACTAGTATCAAAATTCACGGTCATTACATGGATAATCCGATTGAAGTTGCGATTGGAGCTTCAGTGTGTAGTAGAGACTCGAGTGATTGAGTTTGACTATACCGAAGCTTGAAAAGTATCAAAGCCGTGAGCTTGGAGAGAGCCATAATGCAAGAGTTTATACAGAGCTGATGAGCCTTAAATCTGAGAGTTCAGATTGAGTCTACTTCAACAATCCAAGCAAAAAGCTAGGAATATTCTACCAAGCAAGTGAGCCAAATTAAGTCTCTAATTGTAGAGCCTTGACAATAGAAATGCCAAGCCTAGACAATCAACCTCTTTCTTGTTGACTGAAGGAGGCTTTAAATAGGCATGGGATGACTTGAGCCATCCCTTGATTTGTGGGATTTGGCCACTAATGGGTGAGGAGCACCATGCCCTCCCCTAACTGTAGGATGTGACCACTATAGGGGTGATGAGAGCCATGCCTCATCATCACCTAGGATGTAGGAAGTGGGTAGGCCCACTCCCACAAGCAAGTAGCCTGTTTGTATTGCTCAGGCAAGGTTGACAAAACTACGAGCGAGCTTGAGAGCTGTCTGAATACTCATGTGAGCTTGCAGGCGAACTTGGCGAATAGGTAGGGTCGGCTGGTGGGCCCCTCTAACGTGTGAGTTCGTGTTTGTTAGCAAGCGGAGTTCGTGCAGGCAAACTCCCTACAGGCGTGCATGGCTCATGCGGGCGAGCGAAGCATTTAGGCAAGGTTGAACTCGTGCTGGCGAGGTCCATGATTTGACAAGCTTGATTCATGCAGGCGAGTCAAGCTAACAGGCAATGCTTGAGCTCTACGGGCAAGCTCAATGAACATACGAGATTGAACTCTATGGATGAGCTTAATGAACAGGTGAGATTGAGCTCTACGGGTGAGCTCAATGAATAGGTAAGATTGAGCTCTACAGGCAAGCTCAATGAATAGGCGAGATTGAGCTCTACGGGCGAGCTTAATAAATAGGGGAGATTGAGCTCTATGAGCGAGCTTAATAAACAGGGGAGATTAAACTTTATGGGCGAGCTCAATAATCAGGCGAGGTTGAGCTCTACGGGCGAGTTTAATGAACAGGCGAGATTGAGCTCTACGGGAGAGCTCAATGAACAGGCGAGATTGGGCTCTATGGGCGAGCTTAATAAATAGGCGAAGTTGAGCTCTACGGGTGAGCTCAATGAATATGGGCGATTAAGATCTATGGGCGAGCTCAATAGACAGGCGAGATTGACCTCTACGGGCAAGCTTAATAAAGGAGAAGTTGAGTTCTGCGGGTGAACTCAACATTTGGACGTGATTGAGCTCGAGCGAGTGAGCTTAGTAAATAGGCGAATTGAGCTCTACGGGTGAGCTTTGCTAGGCTTCGTTGAATGCAAACGAGCCCAAGCTATTAGCAGACGGGCTTTGATACTTAGGTAATTTTCACTGCCTATAGTACCCAGTTGGGTAATCATGAATGGTCTATTATTTGAAGGCAAATATTCAAGAATGGTCTAGTATTTGAAGGCAGTCAAAAGGCTCTTAAGCAACTTTCAGGATTTCAGAATCACCCAAATCGCCCGCACCTGGCGGACACCTTATCCATGCTCGAGTCATCCAGCTAAGGGAATAGACAGGGAGCTATGTATATGGACACCCTTAAAAATCCTAACATCACGGAAGCTCCAACCAACTCAATCATGCAGATTGAAGCCTCAATGGAACCATGTTGAATGGATCCACTCATCCGGTATCTAACAGGGGTAACCTCGCAGGAGAATGCTACTAAAATAAGGATTCTATAAGGAAATGCTAAAAGATATCTTATGATCGATAACTAGCTTTATCTGATCTCGTACTCTAGTAGTAGTAGGGTGTTGATCGCTAGGATCAAACAGTCAATCATATCCATAAGAGGATAGGTGCGGGTCCAGGGCAGGATCGGTTCTTCTTGAGTCCTCGTTGGATGAGGTAGAGGAGATTGGTGAAGGGACTGCCTCCTTCTCCGACTTTTTGTCTAGTTCTTGAATTAGGGTATCTATTCAGCCTGCACAGGGAAAGACTAATTAGGGGACGGGGCTTGGATCACCCATGGTACCTCCGACGATCAAGTCAGCTGATGAACTTGAGTAGGGTCAATACAAACTGAGAGTTCTTGTGCATAGCGATTGCTTAAGGCTTTAAAGTTGGAAATCCAGATCTTCCTCTCATGTAAGGTAGAATAGTACCTATATTTATACCTGTAGAGATGAGGAGTAGAACCGTCATTTATACCTGTAGGGATGAGGAGTAGAATAGTACCTATATTTATACCTGTAGGGATGAAGAAGCGTGTGTTGGTGGTTTGTCTCAGCACTTACTTTATAGGTGACGATTGGCAACTGGCTGCATGATTGGCACTAACATGATGTGACGCGTGGCACACAAAGCATAGCATGGCCTAATAAGTCATGAAGACTGTCGAGAGTAGATGCACGATGATGATTAAAAAGCATTGATGCGATCTTGACACGTTGTCAGAGAGGATAAGCTCGAGGCAAAAGATGTCCTTTGACTTGGCCGAGAAGTAAATCTATTTGAGTTGGTTGCCTAAGGCATCTGGCAAATGGTCGAGTGGACTTGTGGCGAGTCGTCTTTGACAAAAGGGGGTCGACAAGTTTTTCCTTTCGAGTCGACATGAAGGAATGTTAATTCGTTGAGTCAGCAGAGTGGTCATCCCCGCTGGTCTCTAGCCGTCAAGTTGATTGGGGCATAGCATGTAGTACACTTGTTCGTTGCTTGGTAATGAGCTTGTACTTTTAGCGAATGGGAACATCATAACAATTACCCCTTTCACTTAGAGTCGGCTTGAGCTAGGTCCGACTGAAATGAGAGAACAAGTGATGATGTTAGTGAGTCAGTTGTGTTAGGATGACTCGAGTGCTGAGCGGTCGAGATGACTGGCTCATTTTGTGCCTCTTGTTGGCGAGATGTATGGGTCTTTCTATCGAAGAAGACCTACAAGTTAGAGTGCCTAGGGCTTATTAAGGATGCCTACATCTTTTCAGCAAAGTGATAACCCTAAGGTTGGGTGCCCAAGACTTACATAGACACATGGGTCTTTGGTGAAAAAACAATCCGAAGGTTGGGTGCCTAGGTCTTACATGGCACCTAGGTCTTTGGCAAAGTGACAACCTTGAGGTTGGTGCCCAGGACTTATGTAGAAGCCTAGGTATTTGGCAAAAGGACAACCTAGAGGTTGGATGCCTAGGTCTTATGTGGCACCTAGGTCTTTAATACCCCCACGATGGTCAATAGGTGATTTTAGAAGTTGACCATATGGTTAGTGTCTTAGGTTTATTCCTGAAAAGGCACCAATGTCTTAGAATTCAACCGAAGTCGAATGCCTAGAACTTACTAAAGTTGACTAGGTTTCTTGCCCCAAGGAGGGTCATCCTAATGGCCAGATGGTAAATGACAACCCTGAGGTTGGATGCCTAGGACTTACGTTGGGCCTGGGTTTTAATATAGCTATGATGGTCGAGAGGCGATTGTGGGAGTTGACCATATGGTGAGTACCTTAGATTTATTCCTAAAAAGGCACAAAGGGCTTAACATTCCTGCATAATTTGGGCAAGTTTGTTAAAAAATGATCATGGCGATGACTCCCTTATGGCTGGGCACTGGGGGTTGGCTATCCTGCTGTGATTGAGGACATGGTCGTGGAGGTCTCTGTGGCCTCGACTGATGCCTTGTAGGCTCGGGCATCTTCCATGTCTATGTACCCGTGTGCTTTGACCATCAGATACTCATAATTAGCGATTGGCTTCTTGGCAGCGAGTCAGCCAACTCATTATTCTGTAGGTCGGCAATGAGTGCGGACATGATGATTGCACTCCCTAGGTCATTGACCTCTAACCTCTTGGCCTGAAATCTTTTGAAGTAGGCTCGAAGGCTCTCTTCGGGCCCCTTGCCTTATCTGAATTAATACATGAGTGGGTAGCTTCTGCTTGGTGCTGGACAGGAAGTGATGGATGAACTTCTGGCTGAGCTATTGGAAGTTGCTAATGGACTTCTTCTCAAGAGTGCTCCACCAAAGCTTGGCACTTCCCAAAAGAGTGATGGGGAAGCATCAACATATGACTACTTCTGATGCTTGGAGTATGCTCATCACATCATAGTAATTCTAAACATGCTTGATAATCACATTTTATTATAATTTTATACCCTCATTATCTATTTTATATGAATAAATATACCACTAATAATTATTTTTATCTTTAATTGCAGGTTAATGAAGAATAAATCTCAAAACTCTCATCTCTCAACAAAAAGCCCTTGATTTAATGAAGAAATGAAGCAAAGAAGCCCATTGGAAAATCAATTGTCAAATTATCCAAAAGGCCAAAACCAAAAGAAGGAAAAATGTCAAAGTCCAAAAGAAGAAAAGAAAAATATATCAAAAGAAGAGGAAGCTGCGGGCTGAAAAAGGAGAAGGCTGGGTATCGATGCCAGCATCGATACCTGTATCGATGCCCGTATCGATACCCATATCGATGCCCGCATCGATACCCCTATCGATGCCGGCATTGATACGGACGTACAGTTTGTTACGAATCTAAGGCTGAAATTTGTTGTTTTTGGATAAGATTTTAATCCAATGGCTCTCATTCACTGATGTTTACTATAAATAGGGGTAGAGAGTGAGGGGTTAGAGGGTGAAAAATTTTGTAACTCTATTTGGAGAGGAGAACTACTCTTAATTGAGAAGGCCTTTCAAAAAATATAACTTTTGTTACAATTAATAATAAAAAAATTTTCTCTACTTCAAATCTTCTCCTCTTTGTTAGATGATGATGATGGAGATGAAAAAAAGTTTGACGGTTTGTTTTTTTTTTATTTTTCTCTTTTATTTCTTTTTAGTAATTTCTTTATTATTGCTTATTAGTTAGATTTACATTCATGCTTGTAGTGTAGATTTTTTTCTTGTCTTTTTATTTCTTTTTTCACTTTATTTTGTATCGTAGATTTATATTCTTGCATTTAATTTTTGTAATTTATTTTATAGTTTAGATTTTAATTCTTTGTAGTTAGATTTATTTCTTGTTCATAGTATAGATTTTTATTTTCTTTTTAATTTTGTAATTAGTTCTTTTGCTTCTTGTTTTTTATTTCTTAAGATGTGAAATTAATTCTTGTAGGAATCTTAGAATTATATGACACTAGTCTAATTTCCTTTATATTATGCAAATCATTCTCTTGCACTTAAAATATTCATGTTTAGGATAATCAACTAGAAAACTAATCGGTAGAAGAAGAATTTGATAATCTATGATTATCTTAAATGGTTTGATAGGTTATGCTTATGAATTCTAGGATTACTATCTTGTTGTTGCTCTTATCATGAATAGTAATTTTGACTTAGATGATAATTTGATAGGTTATACTTTCCTTAAATGGTTTGATAGTCTATGCTTAATAAATCTAAGTTAAAATATGATAAAAAGAGAATAGTTTGTATTTTGTAATTGAGACTAGTTAGTGGATTAAATTCTAGATTTCTCATATCTTAAATTAAAACCTCCATCTTAACTTTCTTGAATTTTCTTTTCATTTTTGATTTTATTTCTTGATTTTATTCATTCTTCTTTCTTGCCTTTGATTTCATTTATTCTTTGATTCTTATTTCTTTTCTCTAAAATTCAATTTAATGACTCTTGCATATATTCACAACAATCACTCATCACAATCACACTTATTCTTTAATCCTATTTTGTCACGCACACAACATAAGAACCTATTCTAATAATCTCTTAAAATCATCTTCCTTGTGGGATCGATAACTTTTATACTATAACTTGATCAATTGTGCACTTACAATTTTGGTACATAATTATGTCACATCAAGTTTTTGGCGCCATTGCCGGGGAGGGTGCTAAAATAGGATTTTATTATTTTGGTTCTTTAACTTGTGTGTTTTCTTGTGAAGGAACCGCTTGGAGCTTTAAAGTCTTAGATTAAAGATCAAGAATTTAGAGAATTGCTTTCGGGTAAGTCCTCTTTTTAGTTTTCAATTCCACCCTTTTTAGTTAGCTTCACAATTAGAGACAATTAGGATTTAAAAAAACAAAAAGATTTTATTTTTGTTGACCATGATAAAATCCACCTTTCACTTGAACATTAACTAACAAGATAATAAATTCAAACAAGAGCTCTCTTCTCACATTTGATTGTTGTGACCATAATTAAAAAAAAGAGATTTTCTTTTTATCATCCTTTTTAGTCGCTATTAATTTTTAGGGTTTCATTTCATATAGTTTGTAGGAATTCACCAAAGTGATTGTAGCACTTGATTTGACACACATTTAAAACATTCTTAAGGGCAAAACCCATAATCAAGATAAGGTAAGGGATTTCATCAATCTTTCCTTAGCCCACAAATCACTAATTCCTCACTTCACAAACCCAAGCTAAAACTCATTAGATGTTGGCCCTAAGGACTCGAGCTCAATAAGGAACAAGAAATCCTTAAGTGAACTGGTTTAAGTTTTCTCAGATTAGTTGGTGTCTAAGGCAAGGTTTAGGGGTTGCGTAAAGCGCTTCGTAAAGAACGAGTTACTTAATTTATCTCTGATCTCCCTCTAGTACTATCCTTACCTGGCTAACTACCTGGGTAAAACTTTAATTTTTTCACTGTAGGAGTTTTTGGTTAGGAGCTGGTCTAGTTGAGTTAGGCTAAACCCTAGAATTAGAGTTGATTGAAATGTGATTGCTTTGATTTGTTTTAGTTATGATTTTTCTTTTTCTTTATCTTTTCAAAAAAAAAAACTAATTTTCTTTCTTTCCTTAAAAAAATATTTGTTTTGGTGTATGCAAACTTGGGTTCTGGATAATTCTTATCGTTTAATCCATGTTGAACCAATCCAAAAATAGCAAATCAAGCCGTTCTTCAGGATATGTGTTACCCCACCAGAAATGCAATTCCATCTTGCATAAGACTCCCCAAAGTAAATGGAGCAATTTTTGAGCTTAGACCGTATTACATAAACATGCTTCCCAAATTCCTAGGTAATAAAACAGAAGATGCATATATTTTTATCTCAGAATTTGAGGAAGTGTGTATTATGATTAAAATGAGAGAATTAACCGAAGATGCAATTAAGCTCAGATTTATTCCATTTGCCCTTAAGGACAAAGCTAAAAAATGGTTGTACAGCTTACCGATAAATTCTATCTCAACTTGGGAGGAATTTGTCACCGTTTTTCTCAAGAAATTTTTTCCTATTCATAAAACGGTAAAGCTTAGGAATAGTATTCAAAACTTCAAAATTGTCCCAGAGGAGCCATTCTGAAAATATTTCGACCGTTCAAAGATCTTTTAATCTAATGTCCTCATCATGGTCTAGAAAAATGGTGATTATGCCAAAGCATATATGAAGGATTGGACTATTCTTCAAAAACATCTTTAGAATCGATGTGTCAGGGAGATTTTATGAGGAAAAACACAGATGAAGCTTGGTAATTTCTAGAGAGTTTATCCGAGAAAACAATGCAGTGGGAAAACCGTGATGACAGGGTTTCATCAGTTCCCCAATCTAAGTCTAATAGTCTTTCCCTGGAGTCAAACATTGCTTCTGAAGCAAAGATGGCGATGATTCTGCGGAGGTTAGAAGCCTTAAAAGTTAAGGAATGAGCTCCAACTCAAATCAATCATGTTTCTGCCCCGGGATGTCATAATTGTTAGTCTTCTACCCATGTTTCAGATGAATGTCCTCTCCTAGGAAACAACCATGCACTAGAACAGATGAACGCTGCATTCCAGTGCCCTAGAAATGATCCATTTTCTCTAACCTACAATCCATATTGGAGAAATCATCCAAACTTTATATGGAACCAAGGAAATTCTCCTGGAAATCAAAACTTCATTCCCGCGTCAAACCAACAATTCCCTAGGGGAAACACTGTCCCGTTCAACTCACCAAATAATTTCCAACAAGCTAACCCAGTTTTTCCAACCCAACATCCTCATCCTCACCAGCCTACAAACCCTTCAAATTCTGATCATGACAAACGTTTAAGTGTCTTAGAAAAGGGTTTAGAAGCTATGATCAAAGCTTCTATACAAACGACCAACATGTTGACCCAGTCATCCACCACTTTAAATTCCTTCACGCAAACAACTGGCCAAGTGCTCAACTCGAACACATAAGCCATTGCCCGGTTAGAAACCCAACTTGGGCAACTAGCCACTGCCGTGAGTGAGAGAGAAAAAGGAAAATTCCTAAGTCAACCTGTTGCAAACCCTAAAGATAGTGGATCCAGTTCAAACCATCCAGCTTATGTGAATGCAGTTCACACACTGCGATCAAGAAAACAAATAGACAATCAAGTTAGAATGCCACCGGATTAAACCCCTTCTCCCATCCAACACACTATTTCCGATGAAGCAATTCCTTCCGATGACCAAAACATTGAACTTGAGATTGAGCCTGATCTAGATAGGTATAGGCTCATTGCCCCCTTTCCTGATAGACTCAAATCTAGGAAAAACTCCCCGCAGGTTGAGAAAATCCTAAAAACGTTTAAATAGGTCAAGATCAACATCCCTCTCCTAGATGCAATCGAACAAATCCCTTCTTATGCAAAGTTCTTGAAGGACTTATGCACTAAGAAAAGAACCACCAATGTCCACAAGAAAGTCTTCTTAGCTGCCAACCTCTGTGAAATTTTTTCAAAACCCATGCCGTTGAAATACAAGGACCCTGGTTATCCCACAATTCCATGCGTCATAGGTAACACTCACATTGATAAGGCACTTCTAGACTTAGGAGCCAGCGTCAACCTCCTTCCTTATTCAGTCTATCAACAGCTAGGTGTAGGAGAACTTAAACCGACAAGATGCACTCTGCAGTTAGCTGATAGATCTGTAAAAATTCCCAAAGGAGAGGTAGAGGATGTTCTGATCAAAGTTGGAGAGTTTATTTTCCCTGTTGATTTTATTTTTTTGGAAACGTAGCCCATTTTCAATCTCAAAAGTCAAATCCCCGTCATTCTAGAAAGACCGTTCTTAGCCACCTCAAATGCTTTGATAAATTATAGAACCGGTTAGATGAAACTATCTTTTGGAATATAACTGTTGACCTTAATATTTTCAACTTAGGGAGACAGCCTAGTGATCCATCTGATGAACCCATGGAAGTGAATTTCATTCAAGGAATATCCAGTGAACAACAAGAGGGAGAGTGTGAGTTTGATTCAAATGCATCTGATTTAATGATTGAGGAGCTTTCTGATGACGAACTAGAGATAGAACCGCTGGTCAATTATGTTTCTGCTACTGGCTAGCAACGAGAACCTTTAGAGATAGAAACCCGAGTCAAGCTTCGCCCATTTGCGGAGGAACCCCCTAAGTTAGAGCTCAAACCTCTACCTGAAAATCTAGAGTATGCCTACTTAGGGGAGAATGAGTCTTTACCAGTTATCATTTCTTTTGATTTGACTAAAGATCAAAAGAAAGCTCTCTTAGATGTTTTAAGAGAGAATAGGGAAGCTATTGGATAGACCATGGCTGATATCAAAGGGATTAGTCCAACCATTGTTCAACACCGAATCCATTTGATAGATGATACCAAACCTACTAGAGATCCTCAACGTAGGTTAAACCCAGTGATGAAAGAAGCCGTTAGGAAAGACATTCTGAAATGTCTCGATCATGGGATAATTTATCCCATTTCTGATAGTTCATGGGTGAGTCCGGTCCAATTTGATCCAAAGAAATCTGGGATCACCGTGATCCAAAATGAGGCTAATGAGCTGATTCCCACTCGAATCCAAACTGGATGGCGAGTCTGTATTGACTACCGAAAACTCAACTTAGCCACTCTGAAAGATCAATTCCCTCTTCCTTTCATTGATCAAATGTTAGAGCGTTTAGCAGCACATGAGTTCTATTGTTTCTTGGATGGATATTCAGGTTACAATCAAATCCCTATCGCTCCCGAAGATCAGGAGAAAACCAGCTTCACTTGCCCGTATGGAACATTCGCTTACCGACGCATGCCTTTTGGATTATGCAACGCACCGGCCACATTCCAACGTTGCATGATCAGCATTTTTCCGACATGGTAGAGCGATTTCTCAAAATTTTCATGGACAACTTTTCGATTTTTGGTGACACATTTTCCCAATGTTTGCATCATCTTAAACTGGTCCTAGAACGGTGAAGGGAGAAAATCTGACTCTCAATTAGGAGAAATGTTATTTCATGGTCAAACAAGACAATGTCTTAGGACATGTAGTTTCCAATCGGGGAATCGAAGTGGACAAAGCTAAGGTAGATCTCATTTCCAATCTTCCTCCTCCCAAAACAGTCAAAGATGTCAGATCGTTTCTTGGTCATGCTAGTTTTTACGATGTTTCATCAAGGATTTCAGCAAAATTACTAGACCCTTGACCAATTTCTTATCCAAGGATACATCATTTGTCTTCTCTCCCGACTGCCTCAAAGCTTTTGAATATCTGAAAAAGGAGCTAACCACAGCTCCTATCATTCATGCACCAGACTGGATCTTACCCTTCGAACTGATGTGTGATACATCTGATTCTGCAATTGGTGCTGTTTTAGGACAACAGTTTGATGAAAAACCGCATGTGATCTACTACGCCAGTAGGACTCTGAATGATGCCCAACAAAATTACTCTGTCATAGAAAAAGAGTTTTTACCTGTAGTCTTTGCCTTAGAAAAATTCAGGTCCTACCTCATCGGTTCCTTAACCAAAGTTTTCACAGATCATGCCGCATTAAAGTATCTTTTGACCAAAAAGGATGCTAAAGCACGACTCATTAGATGGATTTGCCTTCTTCAAGAGTTTGACATTCAAATTCTTGACAGAAGGGGAACAGAGAACCCCGTAGCAGATCACCTCTCTTGTCTCCCAAATGCACCAACATCAACTGTCCCGATCAACGAACATTTTCCTGATGAACAACTCCTACAAATCCAATCTGTCTCATGGTTCGCCGACATTGTGAACTACATAGTCATGAACCAGATCCCATATCATTGGTCCAAACAGGATAGATCCCGTTTTCTCTCCAAGGTAAAATACTTTTACTTGGATGATCCATATCTGTTCAAATACTATCCTGATCAGATCTTTAGGAGGTGTGTTCCCACTGAAGAAACTAGGAGTATTCTTTCCTTTAGTCATGAGCAAGCATGTGAGGGCCACTTTGGCCTAAGAAAAATAGCTGAAAAAGTTCTTCAATCTGGGCTATACTGGCCCACTCTTTTCAAGGATTCATACGAGTTTTGCAAAACCTGTAACCGCTGTCAGCTTTTAGGGAAGGTCACTAGAAGAAATATGATACCCTTACAACCCATCTTATCTGTTGAACTTTTTGATCTGTGGGGTATCGATTTCATGGGACCATTTCCAAATTCCTTTGGAAATGTTTACATTCTAGTAGCCGTTGAATACATGTCAAAATGGGTTGAGGTGGTAGCTTGCAAAACTAATGACAACAAGGTTGTGGTCAAGTTTTTAAAAGAAAATATTTTTGCACGGTTTGGAGTACCCCAAGCGATCATCAGTGACAACGGTACACATTTCTATAACCGTTCTTTTGAGGCTTTGATGTGGAAATATTCAATCACACACAAATTGTCAACTCCTTATCACCCCCAAACCAGTGGACAAGTAGAGGTCACAAACAGACAGATCAAACAAATCTTAGAAAAAATAGTTAATCATAACAGAAAAGATTGGTCTATAAAATTATGTGATGCTCTATGGGCATATAGAACAACTTTCAAGGCTAATTTGGGGATGTCACCATACAGACTGGTATTCGGGAAAGCTTGTCACCTACCAGTGGAGTTGGAACATCGAGCAATGTGGGCAATAAAACAGTTAAATTTTAACTCAGACTCGGCAGGTAAGAACAGATTGCTCCAAATAAATGAGTTGGAAGAAATTAGAAATGATGCATACATAAACTCAAAATTTTACAAAGAGAAAACCAAGATTTTTCATGACAAATCAATTTTATGAAAAAATTTCTCTCCAGGACAGAAAGTTTTATTATACAATTCAAAATTACATCTTTTTCCTGGAAAATTAAGATCAAGATGGACAGGTCCATTTTTTATCAAACAAGTTTTTCCGCATGGGGCTGTCGATATAGAAAATCCTAAAAATGGTAATATTTTTAAAATAAATGGCTAACGTCTAAAACTATTTTTAGAGTTTTCTACGCTCGGAGAGGAAGAGGTGTTGGTTCTTCATGAACCTCATTATCTGTAAAAAAAATGAAATAAAATAAAAAAAATACTTACAATTTTTTCTCTCTTATTTGATTTTTTCATCCTCATACTAATAGTAATTGCAGATCCTTATCATCATTGTCGATCGGACAAATGTAAGTTCTTCAGGTCTTATCTGCTTTACTTTGTGCATCAGTGAATTTGCATTGAGGACAATGCAAAATTTAGGTGTGGGGGTGGGAATTAGTTATTTTTTCCCTTTATTTTACCTTTTTATTTGCATTTTTATCATTTTTCCACCTTTTTCTAAAAAAAAATTATAAAAATATTGTCACTTGCCAAATTAATAGAGTTAAGTAATAATTGATCTAATTAATAGATTTTAAATTTTCTAATTCGTAGTTAGTGACATACTCAAGTTCACCTTTTATGATAACTCCAAATAAAATTCTTAAGAAATGATTTTTCAACTAGTATACTTTACATAAGTCTTACCTTAGATTTTTAATAAAAAATAATAAAATTTTTGCATGCTTAACTTAGAGTTGAAAATATTTTTTCAAGTTATCTTGATTTACACTTTTTTTCAGATTATATATATATATATATTTAAAAAAAACCAACCTTATAAAAGAAGAGTGCGAAAAATGGGCACAAAAAAAAAACTCTTAAATTCAAGGTGATTCTATTTTATAAAGCCTAAGTTGACTGAGTAATTAAGCCCAATGAGTATTTCTATACTTAATGACCTAAGCCTATTTGGGTTGGGATTCATTAGCCTAAAACTCATTAAATGGTCACTTAGAAAGCCCGTTAAAAATAGAAAACAATCACCAAAAATTAAGGAGTAAAGAAAAAAATTTATATACATATATATCTATAACACTAACCAATTTTTTTATATATTGTTGTTTTGTATATATGGTCTTGAAAAACAATTTTTGATCAAGATACCTGAAAGTTATTTAAAACAAAGAGTTAGCATGTTCTATTCAAAACTTTTGAATTAAATCTCTAAGATTTGACTTGGTTTTGTATTGCTATAATGAAAAAGTTTTTCTAGGGGATTTACATTGGAGTTATATATAAAAATGTTTTCTTGATTATTAATTAGCTTCTATTAGAATGTCTAAATATATCAAAGAAAAATAGTTATTTACAAACTTATTTAACTTGGCAAGTTGACCGAATTTTGTAGGTATATTCACTGCAAACCCTCACGAGACTACAACTCGTCCACTAGGGTAACCTAGGGGTTTAAATGCTTGTTGTATGCGCTAAATACAATCGCGATTCCTGCGAAAGTGAGTTAGGATTTTCTTTTTCTTTCTTTGCTAGAGGACTAGCAAAAGTTTAGGTGTGGGGGTATTTGATTATCACATTTTATTACAATTTTATACCCTTATTATCTATTTTATATGAATAAATATACCACTAATAATTATTTTTATCTTTAATTACAGGTTAATGAAGAATAAATCTCAAAACTCTCATCTCTCAACAAAAAGCCTTTGATTTAATGAAGAAATGAAGCAAAGAAGCCTATTGGAAAATTAATTGCCAAATTATCCAAAAGGCCAAAACCAAAAGAAGGAAAAATGTCAAAGTCCAAAAGAAGAAAAGAAAAATATATCAAAAGCCCAAGCCCAAAAGCCAAGGAGAAGAGGAAGCTGCAAGCTGAAAAAGAAGAAGGTTGGGTATCGATGCCGGCATTGATACCCGTATCGATGCCAGCATCGATACCCCTATCGATGCTGGCATCGATATGGACGTACAGTTTGTTACGAATCTAAGGCTGAAATTTGTTATTTTTGGATAAGATTTCAATCCAATGGCTCTCATTCACTGATGTTTACTATAAATAGGGATAGAGAGTGAGGGGTTAGAGGGTAAAAAATTTTGTAACTTCATTTGGAGAGGAGGGCTACTCTTACTTGAGAAGGCCTTCCAAAAATTGTAACTTTGTTGCAATTAATAATAAATTTTTTTTCTCCACTTCAAATCTTCTTCTCTTTGTTGGATGATGATGATGGAGATGAAGAAAAGTTTGAAGGTTTGCTTTTCTTTTATTTTCCTCTTTTATTTCTTTTTAGTAATTTCTTTATTATTGCTTATTAGTTAGATTTACATTCATACTTGTAGTGTAGATTTTTTTTTTATCTTTTTATTTCTTTTTGCACTTTATTTTGTAGAGTAGATTTATTTTCTTGCATTTAATTTTTACAATTTATTTTGTAGTTTAGATTTTAATTCTTTGTAGTTAGATTTATTTCTTGTTCATAGTTTAGATTTTTATTTTCTTTTTAATTTTGTATTTAGTTTTTTTTCTTCTTGTTTTTTATTTCTTAAGATGTGAAATTAATTCTTGTAGGAATCTTAGAATTATATGATGCTAGTCTAATTTCCTTTATATTATGCAAATCATTCTCTTGCACTTAAAATATTCATGTTTAGGATAATCAACTAGAAAACTAATCAGTAGAAGAAGAATTTGATAATCTATGCTTATCTTAAATGGTTTGATAAGTTATGCTTATGAATTCTAGGATTACTATCTTGTTGTTGCTCTTATCATGAATAGTAATTTTGACTTAGATGATAATTTGATAGGTTATTCTTTCCTTAAATGGTTTGATAGTCTATGCTTAATAAATCTTAGTTGAAATATGATAAAAAAAGAATAGTTTGTATTTTGTAATTTAGATTAGTTAGTGGATTAAATTCTAGATTTCTCATATCTTAAATTGAAACCTCCATCTTAACTTTCTTGAATTTTCTTTTTATTTTTGATTTTATTTCTTGATTTTATTCATTCTTCTTTCTTGCCTTTGATTTTATTTATTCTTTGATTCTTATTTCTTTTCTCTAAAATTTAATTTATTGTCTCTTGCATATATTCACAACAATCACTCATCACGATCACACTTATTCTTTAATCTTATTTTGTCACGCACACAACATAAGAACATATTCTAATAATCTCTTAAACTCACCTTCCTTGTGGGATCGATAACTTTTTTTACTATAACTTGATCAATTGTGCACTTGCAATTTTGGTACATAATTATGCCGCATCAATGCTCGGAGGGGTCTCCCTCACCTTTGTACTTCTCTATTGAGGCATCTTGAACTTCTTACATGGGGCATTCATAAGGTTATCTGAAAGAGGGGTGTTACCCCCGATGATGCCTGCGATCAGTTTGTATACTCGATCATATCCAGAGTCCCCTATGGTAGTTGAGGGGGCTGGAGAGGCACGATGGTGGGGGAGAGTCTTAGAGACCACTCCCTTAGTGCTATGCCCAAGGTTGCATGTGTCGGAATTCTCACTGGTAAGCTCCTAATGATGGAGGAGACGTCAGCGAGTCAACTGATGAGGTGTCGGGGTCACGTGCTTGGCGCAATCCCCCAACTGCTTGGCAGCAGCATGAGGAGTCCGAGGCTGGACTACTCGCTGGGCCCCGTTAGGAAAATGAGTCTCCGACCGCCTGTCCTTAGAAGGTGGTGGGAGAGCTGAGGTAGGTCATTGAGTCTGTGGAAGCTGACTGAGAAGCTCGCTGGAGAAGGCAGTGAATTACTCTTGGAAAGATTGAGAGATCTTCCGAATTGTTTCCTCGAGCTGGGCTTGAGTAGCGTAGCTCTGATATCGTTCTACAGGGTGAGGCTGATCAGACCCTTGTTTAGAACTTGACATGTTTTCTCAAAAAAGAAAAGATGCCCCCACAGTGGGTGCCAAACTATTGATGACTAGGATTAAACATTCAATCATATCCAGAAGAGGATAGGTGCGGATTGGGGGTAGGATCGGTTCCTCTTGAGTCCTCGCAGGGATGAGGTAGAGGAGATTGATGAAGGGGCTGCCTCCTTCTCCGATTTTATGTCTAGTTCTTGAATTGGGGTATTCGCTCATCCTGCATAGGGAAAGACTCATGAGAGGATAGGGCTTGGATCCCCTATGGTACCTCCGACGATTAAGTCAGTTGGTAAACTTGAGTAAGGTCAAGAAGAACTGAGAGTTCTTATGCATGGCGATTGCTTAAGGCTTTAAAGTTAGAAATCTAGATCTTCCTCTCTTGTAAGGTAGAATACTACCTCTATTTATACCTGTGGGGATGAGGGGTAGAACCATTATTCTGGCCGAGCACAGGATGACGGTGAAGAAGCGTGTGCTGACAGTTACGTCAACACTTGTTTTACAGGTGTAGGCTGGTGACTAGCTACGTGATTGGCACTGACATGATATGACATGTGGAGCCGAAGCACAACATGAACCAATAAGTCATGAAGACTATTGGGGGCAGAGGCATGAAGATGCCTGACAAGCATTGATGCGATATTGACATGTTGTCAGAGAGGATAAGCTGGAGGTAGAATATGTCCTTTGACTTGGCCGAGAAGTAATGTCTTTCGAGTCGGCTGCGTAAGGTGTCTGGCAAATGATTGAGTGGACTTGTGACGATTCATCATCGACAAAAGGGGGGTCAACACGTTTTGCCTTTCGACTCAACATGAAGGAATGTATATATATATATATATATATATATATAGGAATGCTTAAGTTGACTGAGGTCTTCCTGAAGCTTGCTGATTTGGGACGACTTCTTGCTAATTGACCATTTTAGGCCCTTAACCATGCCATCCCGCATCTCCAGCTCTTAGTATCATTTGCCCTTGCTCCTCCTCTAGGCCACTAGCTCATCCTCCTTCGCAGCCATCTTCTCAACCTCCAACTCTTCATGTAGCTTGGAGGGAGTGGAGCCTCACTTATGCTCGAACTAAGCAAACAACTACTGCTCGACCAGGGCCCCTCATAGCAAATGACCTTTGACGTCCTAGTGAAGACTATAGTTTGGCATGGTTTAGAGTATATTGTCATCTCTGGGCAGGTAGAATTGCTCCAAAGCTTTACCGTGAGCAATCCTAGATTCCAGGACTGACCTCCTTGCATCGAGATATGACTTGGGGATGAATCGGTGCTCCTCAAGTAGCTCCTTGTCATATCGAGGGCAAATCTTGTACGACCCCATCAACATTATCTTCAACTCCCCCTACACGTCTGGTTTGAGCTCGTTGATACTATGGGGGGAAGGGCCATCCAGATCCTTGAGTAGGGGTGCCTCATTTGCTACTAGTTCTTCAGCAGTTAGCTCCTTGCCCTATCAATGAGCCAACTCAACTAGCAATACAGGGGTTGTCTCCTCCTTGGTCCAAGTTTGAACCCTCACAAGCTCAGCTGCTACCACTTCATCCCTCTTAGCTCGTATAAAGGACTCCTCGTCGACCATGATCACCTCGGTTGACTCGACCAGAAGGGCCTTTAGGAGGGGAGCCGCAGAGATTTCGTCTTCATTAGCTTCTTTGACAGAAGGAAGGTTAGCCACCATTGTTGCATCCCCTCCCTGTCACCCAGAGAGGCATTATATGCCCACTTTCCTTAGCTTCCTCCTTTTCTTCTCAAACGTCTTAGCCTTGGTGGTAGAGGAACTCAGCCTAGCAAACTAAGCTACAACCTCAGCAACATTCGTTGCAACCTCCTCGGCCTCTTTTGGGGACATGTTGGACCATAGGAGCTTCCGAAGCCTGACTAGGGTCCCCGCTTGAGCTACCTCTGGCTCCATTAGTACCAATGCTAGTATTGCCACTTGGGCCTTGTCTCCTTTGGTCGATAGGGTTCTAGAGATGCTAACCACTTGCAAGATCAAAGGGTCAAATAGATTCTCATTTCTATAGGACCCAGCGTAAGCCCGAATCTTTTTGAGCATGTCAAAGTCAACGCCAGTCAATGCGTAGTCAACGCATCGTCAAGTCTCGCTAAAACAAGGCTCATCAAATCCGAAATAAAGGATAATCCTAAGGATTTCAACCGTAATTCATATACAAATACCCGATGAACATAGTCAGTTCAACATCAACGACACGAGCTAAAATCAGAGATCAACACACCAGTTTCAATTCGAGACTTCGACAACAGTCAGACGATAAATGCAGAGCCGGAAGAATTTTAGCTATTCGAAAAACTACTTAATAGACTGATAATTGAAGAAGTCAAGAACTGAAGCTAATTACAAGTCCTTTTACACCGTTGAAGGTTGGGTCTATCACATCCAAAGTATTTTAGTCTCTTCTATAAAAGAAACGAGACTGAAACACTTTAGAGGGGTATCTGTAAGCATTAAAAATTGCATATTGGTTCCCGCACATAGTTCGAGACGGAGAGAAGATGATGAACATCATTATCCAAGTCAAGGAGGATTATCTAACATCGACAAGCGCATAAAGAGAATCAGTGAACCATTGATGATGTAGCAACAAACCACCGAATTGACAAAGCAAGGGAATGCGCGCTCACCGGCCAGCTCCAAGTGGCCCGTGCGCTCACCGGCGACCTCTAAGTGGTCTGCACACTCACCGGCCACTTCCAAATGGCCCGCGTGCTCATCGGCCAGTTCCAAGTGGCCCAAGCGCTCATCAGCCACGTCCAAGTGGCCCGCATGCTCATCAGCCACCTCCAAGTTAACAAAGAGAATCGGTGAAGTGGACGAGTCAACGAAACGATGAAATGCGTATAACGGCAAAACAAGTCCAAACCGAACAAACCGGAAAAGCCTCTGGCGGCCGAATCACATTAAATAAACGAGGACCAAAGCTAGTGGCTCACGTGGCCGTGAGCCACCACTTGGTGGCTCGCACGACCGCGAGCCACCACTTGGTGGCTCGCACGACCGTGAGCTACCAAATAGTGGTTCACACGGCTGCGAGCCACCAAATGGTGGTTCGCATAGTGTCGAGCCACCAGATGGTGGTTCGCACCCAGAAACATTAAAAACACATTTTTCGATAGATTTTTAGGATTCTTTCGTTCCAGAGCCTTCCCAACTGCTTTGAAGCTATCCTTAGCGGTTACACGATTATTGACTACAGATAACGTCAAATCATTAGTCCTTATCAGAAAACGCTATAACAAAAGCCTATAAATACAAGCCTAGGGGCTCATTTCTCTAGATCTAAAATTTTGGGCGAGGTGTTGTTGGTTTGAAGAGTGAACCATGAATTTCAGAGAGGGCTAGTAGATCTTGGAGAACTTCAACATAAAGGGGAAGCTTTTCGAGAGATCTGAGGCCCGTGTCCTTTTTTCTCTGGATCAAACTTTGTTTTGATCTCGAGAAGAGTCATAATCTTGCTTGGTCGAGATTATCACTTCTGCGATTATTTCCTTTGTGAAGTAAGAGCTTTTAATAATCACTCTTTCAACCAGATCTGATCCGTGGCGGTCTACGGACTAACGCGTACCCGGTACATGCAAAGATCTCACGTAAGTAGCGGGTGATAAACGTCATCTACGTTTGTTTTAAGAGAGAGTTGTAATCTTTTTTTATTTTATTTGTGTAAGAGAAGTCTTATAAAGAGGCTCACTCTTTTGAACTTGTAAGTCGATAAATGATTGTAATGAGTTCCCAAATAATGAAATCAACTTTCATCGCAAATATCCGTTAGCACCATGCTTCCCTTATCACATTACATTAATCCATAGGTGACTCACACATCTATAGTCGACGCCTATAAAGTATCTACTGACTAAGTTGCCTGCTTGGACTTGGTTAAAATTATAAAACTACCCTCCTGAATCTGCTATAAATAGGCTCACTATCTACTACACAGGAGTAAACAATCTTTTGTAAATAAACACACTATAATCATATTTTTTTCTCCACTAAAGCTCACTACTGACTTGATCGTCGGAGGAACCACCGGAGATCCTAACTCTGATCATCTCATGTGTTGTTTGTGTGCATGATTAAATCCTCTACTCCGTAACCACCTGTCAACGAAGATTGAGGAAACCTAACTCACTAAAAAATCCGCACTAAATTTTCTTATTTGATAATTAACATCAACATACATCATTTATGGTTATTAATTACCAATATTATGATTAATCAATTAATTTTTATTTAATAAAATGTTATTATTAATAAAATAATTAATTTATAAATGTTATTTGTCTCATTGTAAAAATTATAATTTACTAATATATTTTTAAATATTACATTATTTATGATTATTAGTTAGTAATATTAAGAATAATTACTTTCATATTAATAAAATAACAATTATTAATAAATATAATAATATTAATAAAAATTATTGATAAATAATTATTAATGATTAAAAAATTTAATTATAATTAATAAATTAATTATTATTTAATAAATTAACTAATTAATTAATAATATTAAATTATTTTAATTAAGAAATATTTAACTAACTAAAGGGAATATGACGGTTTTTTGTCTTTTGGTTAGATAAAGAAAAGTTTCTTATAAGTAGAGAAAAAATAAGTTGGGAAATTCTAACATATCTTTTCCCTACTCATATGTAACAAATACTTGAAATAAGTAACTCTTACTAAACATTTCATTGGCACCTTATAAGTAAAAAGTTACTATTAGGGGTGTGCAACGGTCGGTTCGGTTCGGTTTTTACCAAATTTTGAACAACCGAACCGAACCGCCTATAATTCAAAACTGAACCGAACTGTTGCAAGTCGGTTCAATGCGGTTCGATTCGGTTTGTTCGGTTCTAACTTCATCAAACTTCTTATCAAACAACAAACTGTGTTAAAGAAAAAAAAGATATCAATATAGTAGGAGATTATGAAGCCTTAAACACCGATATAATGATATTGTTTTCAACCCATAATGATTCAGAAAATGAGTTTAGGGTTTGAGTCTTTGACTCTTTGGGGACGGGTCGGGTAGGGTTTGAGATCAGAATGTGTAGTATTGCACTATATTCGGTCGGTTCGGGTTGAAAAGTTTTCAAACCGACCTGAACCGTCCTACTCATAAAACATATTTTTTTCGAGTCGGTTCGGTCGGTTTTTTCGGTTTGGACCAAACCATGCTCAGTCCTAGTTACTATAAGAAGAAATAAGTAAGTTGCCAAACATGGTCATAACTTTACATGTGCAACATTTTTTGCTATTAATAAATTGATAAAACTAAAAATATTTTTACACTTTTAACATATTATTTTTTACAAATGAATTTTTCATTTTTTAAAATTATAATTTTTAAATTTTAAATTTATTTTTATTAACAGTAATTTAATAACAATATTTTTTTGGGCAACAATATTTTTTAAAATAATATTTTCATGTTTTCATAAAATAGTATTTATAAATAATTTTCATAAAATAATGTTTTCATAAAAATAATAATTTTTTATTAAATTATTACTTAAAACATATTTTTTGTAAAATATAAGTTATTCATAACCTATTTATGAAATAAAATATTTAGCAGAAATACTGTTTGAAATTATTTCACAAAAATGATATTATTCTTGGATTTTTAAAAAATAATATTTTATAAAAACAAATATTAAAAAATGAATTTTATTTTAAAATTTTTATTTTCCAAAACAGTCATATTTATGGAAACATAATATTTTCTAAAAAATAAAATACATTATTTTCATAAAAATTAATATTTTTTGAAATATTAATAGTTTTGAAGACAACATATATTCAATTAATGTTTTTTGAGAAAGATATTTTGAAATAATTTTATTCAAAAAATAAGATTTTCAAATATTTAATGAATTTCTTAGAGTTTTTTAGTATAAAATAAATGATTTTTAATTTTTTAAATAAATTTATGTTAGTTGTAACAATGGTTGTAATTGTGACTTACAATCATTTTGGATGGAAGTCATATGTTACAACTAAGAAAAGTTTTGTAACTGTGATTGCAACTGCAATAATAAATTGCAGTGAAACAAACACTTACAACTAGACAAAATTTACCCATTTGCATGCAATTGTATTTGCAACCACTCTAACTGCAAGCTACCAAATGCGCTCTTAATAGTGTTAGTTATTAGAGGGGCTTAAAGGAGAAAAGCTCAAGGAGATAGTCTCAAATTTTCAAAGTTGAGGGGGTTATGTACACCACCCCAAACTTAAATAGAAATTACTCAAATTAAACTTAGTTGGGGAGGTTTTTGTTGACCCCTAGAATCTACCTATCTTTACTAATTTTTTAGTGACCAGTCTTACTTAACTTCATACTAAATTCTACCTTGAGATCCCTTATAATAATCATTACGTACACAAATGGGAGTAGGTGAGACCTTGTTCTCCGTATCTTCTCTTTTTCCCACCAAAAAGAACCCAAGAGTCAAGATCATAAATCTCTTGAATCATAAATAAAGGCCAAAGACCATAGACTTTTTGAATCAAATAATAGGTAGAACTCTTTCAAAGAATCAATGTGAACTAGTGTAGATCAAGCATAGCTAACCCATTTTTCTTTCTTTTTTGCCCTCATGCATTTCTCAAATCCCTTGGTCCTTGGACGTGTGACTCCCTTGAATACGGAAGTAATTATCACTTAAATACCTTATAGTGTTCCCACGTTGCATTTGTTGACCCTCACTTGCTCTTTGTAGCATTTATGTACCTTAAAGTCTCTAACATTTGCACTTAATACCATTTATTATGCAAAATGTTAAACCTATCATAATTCTATTAATAATAGAGGTGAATTTAAAATAGAATCAGCGAATATTTAAAGCAAATTAAACAAACATTAAGCAATAAAAAGTTGTAAAATTTACTTGTGAGTGTCTCATGAAAAAAATAAATTCAACAAAAAATCCTCACATTTGCATGACTGAAGATCACATTGGCATACTAGAAGACCTTGGTAATAAAGTGGAAGTTTTTAAAACTTTAGGGTATATATATATATACAAGTGCTCGGGTATATAAGTGCTATAAAAATAAGAGAGGGTATATAAGTGCAAAGCAAGGAAAAATATAAGGTATTTAAGTGTTAATTAGCCAAACATTCTCTATGACAAATGATATGAGGTAAATAAAACCTAAGCTGCAAGTGCACAACTATCAAGTTATAATATAAAAGATGTCGAATCCTCGAGAAAGGTGCTATAGGAAATCATCAAAATTTGTTTCTAAGTTGTGTGTTGTGTGGATAATTAAGAGTGACAATTTGATTAGAGAGATATGAGAAAAGTGTGATTAATTGTAAATAAAATAAAACTAGATTGAGAGGAGAGAAAGAAAGGTGAAAAAATTATAGGAAAATAAATTCAAGAAAAGAAATAAAAGAAAATCAAGAACAAAGAGAAAATTCACAACAAGTAAAAGGAGGAAATCAATTAGAGAAATGAGGAATCTAGAATTGAATCCATTAGTCAATTTCACTTAGGATTTATAAACAATTCTCTTTTATCATTTTTTACTCTATATTTATTAAGCATAGACTGTCAAACCACTTAAGGAAAGAATAGTCTATCAAATTATCATCTAAGTAAAATTAACATTCATGAAAAGAACAACAACTAGATAATAAATCTAGAATTCATAAGTATAACATATCAAACCATTAAACATAAGCATAGATTATCAAATTTTTCTTCTATCATTTCTCTAGTTGATTATCCTAAACATGATCATTTTAAGCATAAGAAGTAATTCATAAATCACAAAAAAAATCAAACTAGTTTCATACAATTCTAGAATTTCTACAATATTTTAGTTCCACGTTTTAGAAATTAAAAACAAAGAAAATAAATCAAGACAAGAGAGAATAAAGGAAAGAGAATGAAAATAAAAATTAACTACAAAGAAAATGAGGAAATGACGAGAGAGTGCAGGAAAATAGCCGAAGAAACAGCCAGGCAGACTGGCGGTTGACCGCGAACGTGCACGAAGGCCAATAGGATTCGGAGCTGAAGGTAGTCGATCGCAAGGACCCTGTAGCGAATTTACTCTTGGGAAATCAGTACGGTCGACCGCCACGGTCGACCGCCACGGTCGACCGCACCATGATTGTAATCAATTTCACTCTAGGGTTTGTGGTTCGGTCGACCATCGCCGTCGACCGCGAAACCTACGCGGTCGCCCGTAGATATAGTTTGGGCTGGGTTTTGGTTTTTGACCCGGTTCGTTTCTGAGTTGATATATAACCCTAAACCTATTTAATTAGGGTTAAGCAAGGATGATTTTGAGCAGTCTTTGAGAGAGGATTGTTGCATCCAATTGTAGGAGATTTATGAGAGATCTAGAGCTTTGTTTTAGGGTTTGATCGGTGAGATTTGTAACTCTATTTGTATTCTTTTGATTTCTAATAGTAAGAATTCCCCCCTCCTTGCCCCGTGGACGTAGGCAACTTGCCGAACCACGTAAATTATTTGTTCTTGCTGTGATTGTGATTTGCTTATTAGTTGTGGTTTATCTCGAGTTATTGTTGTGTCACTCTGAGAAGCTTCCGCCGCGCACAACAATTGGTATCAGAGCTAGATCGACAACATGGGAGAAGCAAGCACATCAGGTTCGTCTCTTACGAAGGTGATACAGAGTCTGTGCATCAATAACACGAAGATTAATGTTCCAAAGTTTAACGGCAAGATCCATTTTGGATTGTGGAGGTGTCAGGTGATGGACGCCCTGGATGTACAGAATCTGGAGGAGACTCTTGAGTTAAAAGAGAAATCCGCTGACATAAAGGATAAGGTTTGGAGGAAGATGAATAGTAGAGCTTGTGGTGTTATTAGGTCATGCTTGACGCCGGATCTTATTTATGATGTTATGAACGAGACATCGGCAAAGAAGATGTGGGAAACACTCAATGAGAAGTATCTTACGAAAAGCATTGAGAATCGGCTTCACTTGAAGAAGAGATTTTACCAGTTTAAGATGAAGAGAGGAGTTTCCATCAGGGAGCATGTCAACAATTTCACTAAGCTACTTTCAGATATGGTCAATGTGGACATCATAGTTGAGGATGAAGACAAGGCGATGTTACTTCTGTGTTCGTTACCCGAGGATGATTATGGTATGTTCGTTCTAACTATGATCAATGGAAGAACTACAGTTAGTTATAAGGAGGTGACCTCAGCTTTGGTGAATTATGAGTTAAGGAAGAGTGATGGTGAACCCTCCGAGAAGGCATCGGGAGATGCATTAGCAGTTCGAGCCCGAGATTCAAACCGTCGCCAGTTCAAATACTCAAAGTCAAAGAATAGGAGTGCCTATAAGAGTGTTGGTAGGAATCAATGTCGGTATTGTAAAGAAAAAGGACATTGGAAGATTGACTGCCCAAAGTGGAAAGAAAAAGCCTGAAAGAATAAGGGGAAAGCTACACAAGCTTCAGAAGTAAATGTTGCAAAAGCTATTAGTGAGCATTCAGGCTATTCATGCCATGCATTACCGTCGGTTTGCTATGCGGATTCCATGGAGTGGATGGCGGATTCGGGAGCTACATATCACATCTGCCCTAAGTGGGAGTGGTTCTCTAGCTTTGAGGAGCTGGAAAGAGGGGATGTCGTGCTTATGGGTGATGACCACGTATGCCCTATTGGTGGTATTGGTTCAGTCCGGATTAGGATGTATGACGGTGTAGTGAGGGAGTTGAAGGAAGTGAGGTTCGTGTCGTAGTTGATAAAGAACATCATTTCTCTTGCGACTTTGGAGGTAGTAGGATATCGGGTGATCTTAGAGGATGCTATAGTGAAGGTCACGAAGGGCTCTATAGTGGTGATGCGAGGTGTCAGGGAAAATAACCTATACTACTTGAAGGGCAAGACAATTATAGGAGGTCTGACAGCTTCTATCACTATAGAGGAGGATACTACCACTTTATGGTACATGAGACTTAGACACACATGAGATAAGTCTCTACAGTCATTGGCTAAATATGGGCAATTGAAAGGTGCTAAGACCTACAAGATGGAGCTGTATGAGCATTGCGTACTTGGGAAGAAGACTAGAGTGAAGTTTGGCACCACTGTTCACAACACCCGAGGTAGATTGGATTACATTCATACAGATGTTTAGGGTCCTTCCAAGAACACATCTCTTGGTGGAGCCAACTATTTTATCACTTTCATTGAAGGAATTGGGTATACCCTATGAAGCATAAACAACAGGTCCTAGATATTTTTGTGGAGTGGAAGAAGAAAGTGGAGCTGCAGATAGGTAGAAAGGTGAAGACTCTACGTTCAGATAACGATGGAGAGTACAAGAGTGATCCATTTCTATAGTTTTGTCGGGATCACGACATTAGGAGACACTTCACAGTTCGAGAGACACCGCAATAGAATGGGGTAGCTAAGAGATTGAACCATACCTTGTTAGAGAAGGTGCGATATATGATAACGCAGAGTGGATTACCTAGATCCTTTTGGGCCGAGGTATTGGTTTATGCGAGCCATCTCGTGAATAGGTTGTCGTGCACTATGATAGACGGGAAGATCCTTTAGAGCGTTGGTTTGGTTCGGTGGCTAGTGACTATAAGTTACTTCGGATATGTAGGTGTCCATCTTATTACCATGTTAGTGATGGTAAATTAAACCCGAGAGCGAGGATAACACTCTTTGTGGGATTTAGAGATAGAGTCAAAGGTTTTAAGTTATAAGATCCACAGGACAAGAAGATAGTTATTAGCAGAGATGTCACATTTGATGAGGCGTACATGATGAGGCCTCGAGCCTCTCAGCAGGTGGAGGGAGACCAGACAGGAGAGATATCGTAGCAGGTGGAGGATGATGTGACTCCACCCACTCCAGAGAGCATTGTATCCATTGAGGCTCCTACAGAGATGACCCTGGGAGGAGATGAGATGATAGCCGGGCAGATAGAGGATACAGTGGATTATGGAACTATGGAACAGGGTCATGTTCAGGGGTCTATTGTAGCAGATAGACTGAGGAGAGTAATTCGTCAGCCAACTAGGTATAATGATGTCATGGTCGTATATGCATTATCAGTAAAGATCATTGATGATATGGTTCCAGCCACATTCAGGGAGGCAGAGTCTAGCCCCGATTCGATCAGGTGGAGGGAAGCTATGGAGGAGGAGATGCGGTCTCTTCAGAAGAATGACACTTGGACACTTGCACATCTACCTAAGGGTAAGAGAGTTATAGGTTGCAAGTGGGTATATGCGAAGAAGGAGTGATCTTCTATTGGGAACATTCGGTTCAAAGCCAGATTGGTTACCAAGGGATATGCACAGCTTGAGAGCATTGACTACAACAAGGTATTTTCACCCGTTGTGAAGCATTCGTCGATACGGATTTTATTAGCGTTGGTGGTATAGTTGGATTTGGATTTGGTCCAGATGGATGTAAAGACAGCCTTTCTACACGGTGATCTAGATGAGGAGATCTACATGACACAACCCTTGGGATTCAAAGCTGTAGGAAAGGAAGACTTAGTTTGTAAGCTGAAGAAGTCTCTTTATGGTTTGAAGCAGTCACCAAGATAGTGGTATAAGAGATTCGACGGCTTTATGATTGGTCGAGGGTACACAAGGAGCCCATATGACCCAAGTGTTTATATGCATAAGCTATAGGATGGTGAGCATATATATTTGATTTTATATGTTGACGATATGGTTATTACTTTCAGGAATTCTTCGGCTATTCGAAAGTTGAAAGAGGAGCTATCATCTAAGTTTGAGATGAAAGATCTTGGAGAGGCAAAGAAGATATTGGGTATCGAGATCGAGAGAGACAGGGTGAAAGGGAGTTTAAAACTTACACAAAAAAGCTAATTGCAGAAGATGTTGAAGAAATTCAGCTTTGATGACAATACAAATGTAGTTAGCACACCATTGGCTCCCCACTTCAAGCTTTCAGCGTTGATGTCACATGTTTCAGTTGAGGATAGAGATTATATGTCGAAGGTCCCATATGCCAGTGCAGTAGGTAGCTTAATGTATGCGATGGTGTGTATGAAACCAGATTTGTCACAGGCCGTGAGCATGGTATCGAGATACATGCATGACCCCGAGAAGGGTCATTAGGAGGCCGTGAAGTGAATTCTACGGTATGTTCGAGGCACCGTGGATGTTGGTTTAGTATTCCAGAAGGATGAGAAGAATGGGCAGGATTGTATTGGATATGTGGATTCAGATTATGCTGGAGATCTTAACAAGCGTCGGTCTATTTCAGGTTATGCTTTTACATTGGCAGGTGCACCTGTATGTTTTCGATGCACGCTTCAGTCCATAGTGGCTCTCTCTACTACAGAGGCAGAGTATATAGCAGTAACTGAAGCTATTAAGAAGGCTTTATGGTTGCGTGGATTATTGGAGGACTTAGGGATAGCACAGGAGATCATTCGGGTATATTGTGATAGCATGTTAGCTATCTATTTGGTAAAGAACCAGGTTTATCATGTGCGCACGAAGCACATCGACGTCAGATTCTACTTTGTTCATGACGTTTTGGATGATGGAGACGTCATATTGGAGAAGGTCCACACGAATGACAACCTTGCATATATGTTGACCAAAGTTGTTTCAGGAGTGAAATTTGGTCATTGTTTGAAGCTTTTGAACATTCTTCAGTGTTGAGGCCTTTGGAGGCCATTTTGGTGAACTACGTTTGGCTTGATTCCTTGGGCAATAGGATACGTATGCAGTCTTTCTATAGAATCACGTATTTTGTTAGAAGTATATATGAATTATTAGTGATAAATAATTCTATTTGTGGTAAATGACTTGAGGTCATGGATATACTTAGTAACAAGTTATTAGATATGTATGAGTGTGGTTTCATAGAGTTCCGTGCATTGGTTTTGGCTGAATAATAAAATATGCACGAATCTAGATATAGTGTCTGCTCAGTCGACTTATGAGTCGAATCATGAGTCGACTAATGAGTCGACTGATGAGTCGACCAATGAGTTGACTGACGGGATGATTTCAAGTTTTCTTTTCTTTTGCGGGTTTGGTTTGGTTTGTTTCAGGTTTAACCGCTTTCATATAAAACTCTCCTACCCGAAATCAGCCCCAAGACTCATCAGACCCCAGAGAAAACCCTAGCCTCCCTCTCCCCTCAAACCCTAGATTTGTTCTTGGTGATTTTGGAGGAGTTTCGGAGGAGTTTTCAGCGGGATTTTGTGATGCTGTCGAAGGGGGATCGTCCTCTCATCGAATTCAGGAGTTTGCAGCACATTAGAGGCGAGTAACATCTCGGCCAAACCTACACCCACTGTTTATATAGATTTTCTTGAGTTTTTCTTCGGATTTTTGAGCCTAAAACGTATTTTTTGTGCATAAAAATAGATACTTTACATTATGAGATGCAAGATCTATATTTTTTAGTTATAAAAAGCTCACAAACAAATTTGTAAAGTAAGATCCAGATCTGGAAATTTGTTTAAACATGAGTTTCAATGTGATTTACTGTTTTCAATA
>BQKN01051176.1:3037-24254 GCA_022839385.1 Asparagus kiusianus | reverse complement strand
CCTCTTTCTCTCTACTGCTTACCTTTCTTCTCAAAACCCTAACAATATGTTATCTGATTTCTGTCAATTTGAGTTTTTGAATGTGGGCTTTATATGTTACATTTATGTTTATTTTGTTGGATATTGATGGAGATGGGTTTTGTTGAAATAGTTCTTAGGTATAATGGTTATTGGAGGAATATACCTAGAACTGTTAGGAGAAAGTATGAGTGTGAGAACCAAAAGATATCAAGGATAGAAGCTAGTAAAACTTTGTTGAAATAAATCCTAGGGTGTTTGCTAGAATCAAAGACTAATGGGATATTTATGGGTGTTGTAAAAAATCACATAAAGAAGAAAAAGAAGCTTGAAATGTTCTTAACACTCAGTGTGTTCAAGCATTGTAGACACCAGTGTCTTAAGGAGAAGAAATCCAGCCAGATATGGTTCATCCAAATTAAAGAAGATAATTATCATAGATATAGATCAACTGTCAAGTGATGAGGAAGTAAATCCGAGGTTCAATGATGATAGGTTTGCGAATATGGGAACAACAGAGGATGATTTGGATAGGGATTATGGTGATATAGGTTTTAACTGGGTTTTGATGATGGTGTGGTAGATGGTGATGATTATAATTTGAACACTAACACTAACATAGGAGATGAACCCATTGAACATGGAGGTACAAGTGCAGAAGTTAGAAATGATCAACACGATGAGCGTGAAGATTGTGGAGATGATGTTGATGATTGTGTTAGTGAAGATAAGTATCATTCAGTTCATAGTTCTGAAGATGAAGGGGGAATTGAGGATGAGTTAGATATTGTAGGATCTATGGAGGGAGCTATTTACAATGTAGATTTAGAAGATCCTGAATTCTTCAAAGGGCTGAAATTTAATGACATGAAACACTTGAAAGTACCATTGCAACAACACAACATTAAAAAGAATTTTAATTATTTATATGTCAAAAATGATCATGTCAGTCTAGTAGCTAAATGCAAAAGGGAGGAGTGTGAATGAAAATTAAGATGCAAAAAATTATGTGATGGTAAAATGAAGGTAACAGGGCCTAAAGGCCCACATAGTTGTGGTGGTGTTAACAGTTTTGGTAATGAACATGCTACATGTTATTGGATTGCATACAAGATACTAAAAGATATTGACTTAAACCCTAATATCAAACCAAATGATATTGTACAGGAAATTCTTGAGAAATATGAGTTGACTGTAAATTATAATAGAGCTTGGAGGGGTAGGGAAAAGGCTAGAGAAGTTCTCTTTGGAAATGTAAAAGCTACATATGACTTGGTACCAACTTTAAAACATGAGCTATTAAGGAAAATCGTAGAAGTCATATTGATGTGATGCTTGAACATGACAATTCTTTTAGAGTGTGTTTGGGAGTTCACAAGGGAAGGGAAGGGAAGATAAACAAGGGGAGGGGAAGAGAAGTGAAGGAAATGGAATTGTAATATGTTGTTTGGGAGTTGTGTAAGGTGAATGAAGGTGAAATTAATATAACTTGTATGGGAGTAATAATGGGGGGGGGGGGGGGAAGGGAATGGAAGGAAATATATGTAAATTTACACAAATGACCTTAAACTAATAACACATAATCTTATCAAATCTTTACACACAACTCAAATTGACAACACACGGTGTATCTTATCAAAACATAAACAATAATTCTCCAACCAATTTTGTCACATGTATTTAACAAAAGTCATTGACCAATGTTCCAAGTTTGTCATAAGCATCCATAAATCGGCAACAAGTTTGTAATCGTCATACAATAACTAAAAAGTGACAAGAAGTTACAATAGTCATCTAATATTCCAAGTTTGCCATAAGCATCCATAATTCGGCAACAAGTTTGTAATTGTAATATAATAACAAAAAAGTGACAAGAAGCCATAATTGCCACCAAATACCCAAAAACATCTATCAAAAGTGGAAAACCAAAATATTAAAGATGAGTAGATAGGAAACTAATAATAAGGTGAGGGTGGCATAGATGCCCTATACATCATCCTCACTAATATTTGCTTCTGCCTATCCCTTGGACATCCAAGTACTCCCCTTAGATTCTCTGGAGAATTAAGTAAGAATATATATGCATTATCAATGTGTTCGTCGTTGATCCTAATCTCAACCAAAAGACTCCAAATATCATCTGCTTTAATTATAGTCTTTTCCCGAGCCTTGTTGAATATCTCAACACTTGCAAGCATTGCTTCAGCCATTTATTCTATGTCATTATAAAATTTTTCAACACCAGCATCCTTCTTTGACTTTCTGTTCTTCTTCAGTGAATTTGCTGTTGACCTAGTCTCCATTATAGCCCCACAAAAGTCTTCTTTGTCAATTGCTTATTGGTTACTATCAATACTCTCCAAGATGATTTCCTCCCTGGAAACCATTTCACCATTGCCATCAATTGTAAGATCAACATCAACCTCGTTAGTCTCAGTACAAGCCCGCCTTCTCTCTCATATCCCAGCCGCAGTTTCGATATGCTCTCCTGTTGCTCTATCAGCTGTAAAAAGCGTAAGTAGTTTATCGTAATTTTGAATAGGTTTGGTCCTCTATTCAGCAGCTTTTGGATGAACTACAAATTACATTGAAAAAACACTGATATTCGTGTAATAGAAAAACATACAATAAAATTGTCTTACATAAAGATCCTATTGATATTAATTGACAGCACGAATAGAGGTGAGAATATTACACAATAAGGAAATGGATAGGACTATTGCTAAAGAATTTCTTAATAGATAAATTATTTTTCTAATCATCATACATAATAAGGGAATTAAACTAAACCCAAGAGAAATATGCACTAATAGACTTAGCACCAGATCACATTATTTTGCTAATTTAGTTGATTCCAATCAAGAAACTTCTTTGGCTACCAGTCCATAAAGAGCAACAAAGTATTTAAAATTCTTTTCAGTAACGATAGCATCAGAGCTGCCTGAATCACCCACTTAATTCCCAAGGCATAAAAAAAGTGTCTTCAACATTCTACCAACCAATTTGCAGAGCCACTTAAGCTCAAGTAGAAAACAATGTACTTCCATAGAAAATGAATGGCCAATTACAATGATTGTGTATAGTTATTTTTCATTACCTGAATTAGTCGATCTCACACTTCAAGTTCCGCACTCCACATGTTAGTGTTGCGATTCCAAGTAAAGTCGCTACCCGCATTCTTAAACAAGTCACAACAAGTTGCCCATTTTGACTTCATATACTTCATACGATTTTTTACTTTATCCCTATCAATTGGCTTATTGGGAAACATTTCTTGGAGTTCAACCACTATTTGCTTGTAAGCCGTTGGTGAAAAGACAGAATTATTCCGATTTCCAATCACATCTTGATACAAAAGAGCTTCAATTAACTTCTCATTCATAGCAGAATTTCACACCAAAGAGATGCGATTTCTTCTCCTAGAAGAATCACCATTCGTATACCTTCTTTTTGACATTCCTAATTTACACAATAATATTAGGAAATATACAATTACATTCCTATTTTACACAAGAAATTATTTACAAGTATATGAAGGAATCTGAATGGTGATTATACTATTTTTATGAAAAATAAATAAGTCTAGTCATCATGTACAATAGAAATAGAAAACATAAGTCTTACAATCATCAAACACAACACAAATATTAAACATTAAACCAACAATCATGCATTATAATCTTGCCACATAGAAGCTGCAATGGAATATCTTAAACACTCCCCTCTTTGTTCATCTTCACCCTCGTCCACATCATCTTTGACCGATGGGTTTTTATTATCACCTTCTTCCCCTTCAGAGAAATCATCTTCTAGGTCGGTACCCCTTAAAAAATTGTGTGAAATACAACAAGCTAGGATGATTTGATTTTGCACTTTAACACCATAATTCAGTTTAGTTAAGCTTGCTATAATGGGAATTTTTTTTAATACGCCAAATGCTCTTTCAATGGCATTGCGAAGTGACGAGTGTCTTAGGTTAAACAGCTCACGTTGAGTCCTTGACGGATTTCTTGAATACTCATTCAAATGGTAGCGTTCCCCTCTATAGGGTGGAATTATTCCACTTCTTAACATGTATTCACCATAATATTTTCCTAAAAAAATTTCATTGAGATTAATAACTTATAAAAAGGGTTTCATTGTCATTAGTAGATTATTCACGATTAATGATTACTTTGAGGGATTTTAAGTGGAAATCGTCGTTGTAAAGCATTTTTTAAAAATCTAGAATCAGATGCAGTACAAATTCTGGAATCAGATGCAGTACCTTCCCACCCAGGCAAGACATAAGTGAATTTTAAGTCAAATGTGCAAGCAGCCAACACATTTTGTGTCAGATGATCTTTCCTACCACGATATTTAGGAGCGTTAGTAGGAGAAAGCTTTACTCGGATGTGTGTTACATCTATTGCTCCAACACAATCCTAACAAATATAGGGAGTAATTAGTTAGATTCTAATTTTAACAACCTATACAAAGATAAGAATTTGTGAAATTTATCATCACCTTGAAATATGGATCAAACTTTGGATTATTGCATATCTCTGGAGGAATTTGTGCTCCATTGGGTTGCACTAAAAATATTTCTTCCAACTCTATCATATCTCTTAAAACATTATGAAAATAACGACTCACACTCTCTCCAGATCGTCCAAATATCTTACTAACCTCACGAGTAGTTACGTTGTGTCCCAACATATACAAGAATTTTGCAACTTGTTCCTCAATAGTAACTCTTTGAGTTCGTTTAAGCCCGCCATCTCTCTCTAATATTCGACATAATTGATGAAAAGCCGGTGGATTCATTCAGATCATTTTCCTATATACAACCCTTTATGATAATGTTTTTCGCACCATATTAGTTACTTCTCTAGGTTCTTGGGGTTCACTATTTAATCTCCTTCTATTTTCTCTTTTTTGTGTGAATCAATAAGCAATCACACAAAGAACATATCCAATTGCACAATGGCATGCATGTTAAAATTTGACTCATTCTTCATCCATTATCTATGTGAGGATATGAAAATAACACAATTAGGATAGAAAATTAAGAATCCTTAATTATACACAAACTAATGATAAATTTAGAAGCTCTTATTACAATATAAGATGATAATTACAAATAAAATTACAAGTAAAAGTACAATAAACTATTGGGATTTAACAAAATCTAGGGCAATTTATTAGAATCCCCCCAACTTGATCACTGTAATATCTTCCTCATTGATCTATTGGATTAACACATAATCACAAACATGAAACTTTATTTAGTCTGGTAGTGTAAACAAAACTATAGATTTTTATCGTATGTGGACATCATGTATAAGCTACAGTCAACATACGGGAAGATACGTGGATGTACATAGCATGTCAAACTCATCACTAACAACCTCCCTTGTTCTAATAAACATTATCATATACTGCAAATTGGTTGTCACTATGATTTAAGGTTGATGAAAATTATCACATAAAATTACTTCTTTGGATAATGACAATTTGACGTGATCACACATATAATTATGTAACTGAAAGACAAAACTGCTAGTTCTAAATTGCATTTAAAACTTCACTCAAGCATATTTCGCACCACACATTCTCCATAATTAGTCATAAACATTTGGGTAAATTTCAAGTAATTGTCCCGTCAACAAGATGATTTTACAACATAGAAGATGAAATAGAATAATTACGACAAACTCAATTTAGATCTTACAAAATCCACAGAACAAGTGAAAATTTCAGAAGCAAAATTGTGCGTAATCGAAGAGAAATAGGGATAAAAATCAAACCTGAAGGATCAACGTCAACGAGGCTGAATGAAGAGAAGGACCGCGCAGGATGGCGCTGGATGATGGGGGACCGCGTAGGGAGTGAAACCGCCGGGAGAGAGAGCTCGCGGGGAGAGAAACGTCCAAGAGAGAGAGCGCGCGGGAGAGAGAGCGCAGAGAGAAGTCGGCTGCAGAATAGGGTTCACAACAGAGATCACAACCCTTTTATTTATTTTGATGGAGGGTAAGATGGTAATTTCAAGATTCATCGTTCCCTTTTACCCTCCTCTACCGCCCAAATCGGGGGGTAAAAGAAAGCCACTCTATTTTACCTTCCGTTCACCTTCCTTCCTCCTCTCTACCCTCCTAACAAAAACTCCCAAACAAGGTTAATATTGCATTCTCTTCCCCTCCCCCTCTCTACCCTCCTATCAAAAACTCCCAAACACACCATTAAGAAAATGTTTGTCTTTCAATGCATGTATACAGGGCCTTAGAGATGGTTGTAGGCTATTCAAAGGCCTTGTTGAGTGTCACCTAAAATCTAAATACCTTGATACACTCCTGAAAGCCACTGCTTTAGATGGTAATTATGGTTTGTTCCATGTGGTCTTTTCTATATATGAGGGTGAGAGTGGGGAGAGTTGGCACTAGTTTCTACAAAATTTAAGTGTTGCGTTCCAAGTATCCCTAGGGCTCTCAACTATCAGGAGTGATCAACAGATTGGGCTTTTAGATGCAGCTTCAATTGTATTTCTTAATATAGAGCATAGAGTATGTGTAAGGCATCTATGGAAGAATTTTAAAAAAGACTTTGCAAAAAAATTCTTTGAGAAAACACTATGGGATGCATCAAGGGCATACACAATTGAAGAGTTCAGCATGCATATGAGGGTATTGAATGCAGTGTCTAATATAACATACACTAAATTGATATCTAATCATAAACTTATTTGGTCCAGAGCTATGTTCATTAATCATACAAGAAATAATTATATAGTGAATAACTTGTCAGAATCTTTTAATTCATGGATACTAGATGTTAGATTCCTCCCTGTTGTGGAACTTGTGGACAAACTGAGATTCAAAATCATGAAAAAAATTCAATAAGAGGAGGAAGCAAGGGATGAGATGGAAGGGAAAATTAGTATCATATGCAGATAGATATTGTCAAGAGATGAGCAAGTGACTAGGGGGTATTCTATTAGACACAATAATGAACATGAGGCTGGAGTTGAGAATAAGTATGAAAGGAGGGTCATCAACTTGGTAGATATGACATGTAGCTGCAGGAAATGGCAGATCACAAGGTTGCCATGCATACATGTTGTAAGTTACATTTGTTCTGTTAGAAAAGCGGATTGGACTCAATATTGTGACCAATTATCCACCATCGAAAGGTATGCAATATTATAGTTTTAAAATTTTAAAATTCATTTACTTTATCACTTGATTATTTAGTGTCTGATACTTGAATGTCTCAACTTAATTGTATGTATAAAATTGCTTATGCAGAGAGTGAAGATGTTATGCCATCGAAAGACTAGTGGGAACCGTATGTGAAGGATTTCACAATAATCTCCCCACACACAAAGAGACCAAGAGGGAGATCGAGGCTAAGTGGAAAAGATGAAGATGATCAAGATAGAAGAAGACCATCAACAAAAGTTAGCAAGAGAGTGCACGAGTGTAGTAAATGTCGAGGACTTGGCCATCACAAGACAAGGTGCAAGAATCCTAAACATGTAGCTACGTTTTTGACCAACTAGCATGGATGGAGATGGTCAGGTTGCACCATATATATGCACAAATAGATGCAGGAGGCTCTAGATGATGTAAAATTAAGTCTTTGCATGTAGTTTAGGGTTGGCTGCTAATTAATATGTATTATTTGCTTTTACGGGTGGTGGATCAAGAGGAGGCAGGTCAAAGTTGAATGCTGTGAGTGGAAGGGGTAAGAGGCAAGTCACAAGAGGGGAAAGTCAATCATCACAACCAACGCAACCACCAATCTCATCTCCACTAGTTGCAACATGGACCACATATCAACCAACGCAACTAGCAACCTCCTCCTAGCTAGGCTACAAGCTCATCACAACCAACACAGCAACATGCCAACCAAACCCAGGATTCAGGAGATCGATTTCTCTGGATTTGGCAATGTGAGCTAGCTAGTACTAGGATGGGTGCCAACCTACAAGAATTATAATTTTGTGATTAAACAAGAAGATTGTCATATTTTATGAGGTTGGGTAATGTGTTTCGGGTGTATATACATGGTATTTTGTCCATTGTGGACCATGTACAGAAAGAAAAACCTACAAATAATGTTAGATTTCTATGTTAGATATCTGAGTTCATGATTATGTTGTGCATGGCGATTTTGTGAACTGGAGGGCATACAAGTCCATGTTAATGTTGTATATGGTATTTTTGTGTGCTTGGACTTTGTAACACCATGTTTATGTGCATACATGGTATTTTGTGTATGCCACGTAAGATGTTGGTCAACAATGGAGGCACCGATTTTTTGAAGTCAAAAATGGAGGCGCCGTTTCTTGTGTCAAAAATGGAGGCTTCGTCTGCCTTTCGTTGGACGAAAATTTTGACAAATAGAGCCGTTGTTTGTTGACAATTAGTGGATATGGAGCCTATAAAAACCTGCTGCACCTCTCCTCTCAGATAAAGAAAATCCTCCGAAGCAATCCTTGACAGAGCCATTTGAGTGAGAGCAAAACAAAAGAGAGATTGCTAAAATTTTGTATGTGTGTTGTGTTTGAGAGATTGAATATAGTGAAAGCCCCCTCTTGCCGTGGACGTAGATCAATTTGATCGAACCACGTAAATATTGTGTTTGTGATTGTCTCTCTATTCTCTGGTTTAGTGGGTAATTTCCCCAACAAACTGGTATCAGAGCTTCTCGGTTCTAGGACAGCTTTCAATCCTCTACAATGGCTTCTGTGAAGTTCTCGGTGTTCGATAGCCAGAACAATTTTGGCCTATGGAGGATAAAGATGAAGGCTTTGTTGCGACGTGAAGGCACAGTTAAAGCTATTGACGGGAAATACCCAGAATATATGACTAGTGCTGAGATCGAAGAGATGGACGAAAAGGCTCACAGCGCCTTGCAATTGTCACTATCCGACAATGTGCTTCGTGAAGTTGCCGATGAGGAAACGGTAGCGGGGTTGTGGTCAAAGCTCGAAAGTCTCTATTTGAAGAAATCTCTTACTACGAGATTATACCTGAAGCAGCGGCTATACACACTGAAGATGAAGGAAGGTACACCCATTCAGGAACACCTTGATGAATTTAATAAAATTGTCATGGATATGAAAAACCTGGATCTTAAGCTTGATGATGAAGACCAGGCTCTCATTGTGTTATGTTTCTTGCCTAACTCTTATGAAAACTTTGTTAACTCTATGTTGTATGGAAGAGAATCCATAAGTCTTGAGGATGTGAAGGCCTCTTTGAACTCTGCTGAGTTGAGAACAAAGTTGAATGGGAGAGGTATCGATAGGCAGGCTGATGGTCTACTAGCCAGAGGTAGATCGAAAGCCAGAGAGGGTGATAAAGGGCAATCCAGAAATCGCTCAAAGTCCAGGTCAGCCCCAAACAAGAAAAATATGGAGTGTTTCTACTGTCACAAGAAAGGGCATTACAAGTTAGAATGCTATGCTCTAAAGAGGAAAGACAACCAGCATGGTGAAATCTCAGATTCAGCTAATACGACAAAGGCTGATACTGCTGTTGTTGCTGAGACGGTTCTTGTAGTATGTCCCTTGGATGGCCGTTCCGATAGAGAATGGATCTTGGATACAGGTGCGTCTTTTCATATGTGTCCAAATAAAGATTGGTTCACTACTTACAAATCAATAAGTGGTGGATCAGTTTTGATGGGTAATAATGCAGTTTGCAAGACAATTGGCATTGGTACAGTTCGCATCCGGTGTCACGATGGGATAGTGAGAACTTTATCAGATGTGAGACACATCCCGGACTTAAAGAAAAATCTGATTTCTTTGAGTTCTTTGGATTCTATTGGGTGTTCTTACACTGGCGAATGTGGAGCTCTTAGAGTTACTAAGGGTTCATTGGTTGTGATGAAAGGTAGTAAGGTGAACAGTCTTTATGTTCTCCAAGGCAGTACGGTGACAGGCTCTGCAAGTGTGTCCTCTAATGTTGATAGGGACACTACTCAGTTATGGCACATGCGCTTAGGCCACATGAGTGAGAAGGGGATGACTATTTTGAGTAAACGTAGCTTACTCTGTGGTGATCATACATCATCACTGGATTTCTGTGAGCATTGTGTGTTTGGGAAGCAAACTCGGGTCAGCTTCTCGACTGGCTCACATACGACGAAGGGCACTCTCGATACATCTATTCAGATTTGTGGGGACCTGCTCAGGTTCCATCCAAATGTGGTGCTCTTTATTTTCTGACGTTTATTGATGATTTTTCCAGGAAAGTTTGGGTTTACTTTCTCGAGCGCAAAAGCGAGGTGTTCGAAACTTTCAAGAAGTGGAAAGTGCTTGTTGAGAATCAAACTGGAAAGAAGATTAAACGTCTCCGAACAGATAATGGTCTAGAGTTCTGCAGTGGTGAGTTCAATCAGTTCTGCTCAAATTCTGGGATCGTACGACATCGCACGGTCAGGCACACTCCTCAGCAAAACGGGGTGGCAGAACGCATGAATAGAACGTTGATGGAGAGAGCTAGGTGTATGCTCTCAAACTCTGGCTTGGATAAAAACTTCTGGGCTGAAGCTGTTAACACAGTTTGTTACTTGGTGAACCGGTCTCCTTCTACCGCCATTGAACACAAGACTCCAAACGAGGTATGGTCAGGTAAACCAAATGACCATTCAAATTTAAAGGTATTTGGATGTCCCGCTTACTATCATGTTAGAGAGGGTAAGCTTGAGCCTAGAGCTAAGAAATGCATATTTATTGGTTATGCTGATGGTGTTAAAGGCTATCGTTTGTGGAGTCTTGAACCTGATTCTCCTAAATTCATTATTAGTAGAGATGTTACTTTTAATGAAAGATATATGCTTGATCATGGGAAGGTTTCTGTTGAGTCTACAGGAAATGTAGAGAAGACCATGGATAAGGTGGAGCTTCAGGTGGAGCTCGAGGGAGAGACGTCTCAAAAGTCGTCTATAAAATTTGCTCCTACAGCTGTAGAAGAGCAACATGATTCAGGCTCAGATGCTGATGATGCTGAGACTGAAGAACCTTATTCCATAGCCACTGGCGGAGAGAGGAGACAGATCAAACCTCCTCAAAGATATGCACATGCTGAATTAGTGGCGTATGCTCTCACGACAGCTGAAGAGATGAGTATTCAAGAGCCATCAAGCTTTACTGAAGCTGTCTCATGCGGAGAATCTGGACGCTGGGCCACGGCTATGACAGAAGAACTCGAGTCACTCTATAAGAATCGGACTTGGGATTTGGTGCAATTACCTAAGGGTAAAAGGACAATTGGATGCAAGTGGATTTTCAAGAAGAAAGAAGGGATCCCAGGGGTTGAAGATGCTAGATTCAAAGCACGGTTGGTAGCTAAGGGTTATAGACAAAAGGAGGGAATTGACTATGATGAAGTGTTTTCTCCGGTTGTGAAGCATACCTCCATCCGTGTATTGCTTGTCATGGTTGCTCTATTCGATCTGGAGCTTAAGCAGCTTGATGTGAAGACTGCATTTTTACATGGCGAAATTAAGGAGACCATCTATATGTCTCAGCCAGAGGGATACATCGTAGAAGGTAAAGAAGATCAAGTTTGCAGATTGAAGAAATCTTTGTACGGCCTGAAGCAATCTCCCAGACAATGGTACAAGAGGTTTGATAATTTTATGCTTAGTCATGGGTACTCAAGAAGTACTTATGATAGTTGTGTGTACTACATGCATCTAGGAGATGATTCTTTTATTTATCTTCTATTATATGTCGATGACATGCTTATTGCTGCTAAGAACATGTCACAGATTCTTATTTTGAAGATGAAAGTGCCCTAATGCCGCTAGGAAAGAACCCTAGAGGGGGGTGAATAGGGTTTATGCTAATCTAATCCGATTTATGCCAAATTAAAAACTTATTAATAAATATATCCTAGCACAAGAGATATGAATAATATATGTGCAAGGATATATAAATAACACAAGGGTGAGCAATATAGTGGATAAAATAAACTAGATGCAATAGGCGATATAAGCAATGAGCACAAGTATAAATGAATGCCAATGCAACTCAAACACAAACAAATGATCACGGAGTTCGGACCTTCCGTCCTACGTCTCCGCTCCCCACTCCCGGGGAGAAATCCACTATCACACCGGGTTTTCAACGATCACCCGAAAACGCTTACACCACACAATATCAGTTCAACGCTCACCGATCAACGTCTACAATATCACAATGTAACTACACTAACTACAACCTCAAGTGTTGGTCTCTAGCCCGTGTCTCCCTCAAGTGCTCGGAATTATCACCTCTCTCTAGGCTACCGACGCCACTACTCTTGGGACAACCCCGTCTCTCACCACACACTCCTATTGGTGTACTAGTGTAATACAAGTGATCTCACAATGAAAGCTCAATACAAATAAATCGTTCTCTACAATAGATGAGAACACAATGTAGCACAACTCAATGTTACAATCTCTCACAACCCCAATAATACTATGTATGAAAATACTAAAAGCTCAAGTGGGTGTGTGTAACAATGAGATTCAATAAAAACAATCTAAACTCAATATAAAACTAGCATATGGAAATTAAGATCAAACATATAAAATAGCTAGATTGAGTTTAGGAAAACTTCTCTATATGATAACAAGAGATGGAGGGAGAAGAGTGAATGCTCAAACTGTAGAAGATGATCTCCTCAACTCTTGTGGAATTTAATCACAAAACCGAAACTCTTAAATTGCTTAAAAGCTTTTTAAACAAACACTAAACAAACACTTAAACCCTTGTTAAACTTGTTTTTAAAACTTCTTGATTAGCTCTGAAATATGAGAGCAATGGGGTATTTATACCCACACAAAACTTTAGCAAAAACCCAAGTGAAATGACCAAAAACCCATAAGAAAACAAAGCTGGAAAATAGTCGTTACTGTGTAACGGACACATTATGGGTCGACTCATAAAAATCATGGGTCGACTCATAGTTGACCGTTATAGACCAAAAACAGCTTATGAGTCGACTCATAAAATTCATGAGTCGACTCATCATGCATGGGTCGACTCATGAGGTCATGGGTCGACTCAGCAGAAACAAAACACATATTCCAGCGCAGTTCTTGGGTCGACTTATGCCAGGCATGAGTCGACTCAACCTGTCGGGTCGACTCATAAGCTTATGAGTCGACTCAGCAGAAAGGAAAAGAGAACTACGCAGCAGCTTGTGAGTCGACTCATTACCGTACATGAGTCGACTCATAAACATGCACACAGAAAACCTGATTTTAAAAGCTTGATAAAAAATATCAAATAAATTCATAAAAATGTAAAACTTTGGAAAATGTTTATAAACATGATAATAAACATGTTACAAAAAGAATTTTTATAATTTCATTCCCTAATAGTGAAAACTCATCATATGTTCAAAAACATGAAAAGGAAACATACATGTTTTTGACATTTGATTTAAACAAACTTTTGGAAACTTTTTTTATGGCTTTATAGACTTAGGAAAAGATATAAAAACATATTATCAAGTCCATAAACCAAAAACAAAATATTTTCAAATATGATAGAATATGAAACATATGAACATATATATGAATATATATTTGTCTCATATCTACAAAATCAAACCAAAACATATATGTATATATATAACTATATATATATACAAAAACCAAAACGAAATGTGTATGTGTGTATATACTTGAGCTTAAAGTACTAACACACATAATATAAAACCTAAAACTAAATTACCCAAGCAATCTTGATCTTCAATAAGCTTGACTTGGTAATCATGGATGAAGCTAGACTTGGATCTTTAACATGAATTGCAAGGCTTCAACCACTACTCCGCCAACCTCCATTTGATATGATCGTTATGGCGCAATCCATCCATCCTCCAACACATTGTTTGTCTAGAATACCTAATAAGAAACATAAACACTAGACAAACAATATTAGGAATTGTTTGTAATCATCAAAATAAGATTAGAAGATGTAGGCTCATAACATGAGACCTAACAGAAGAACCAACTCAGTGATGAGTTTGAGATGAAAGATCTTGGTGCAGCAAAGAAGATCTTAGGTATGGAGATTAGGAGGGACAGGAAAGCTGGAACATTATATCTCTCACAAAAGAGCTATATTGAAAAGGTACTTGAACGCTTTGGGATGAAGAAGGCCAAGCCCGTTACGACTCCTTTAGCTCCTCACTTTAGGCTCTCGGCTTCAGATTCACCTACAAGTGAGAACGAGAAGAAGGAGATGTCCCGAGTTCCATACTCTAATGCAGTGGGTAGCATTATGTATGCTATGATTTGCACTCGTCCAGACATTGCCCAGGCAGTCAGTGTAGTGAGCAGATACATGGCTCAATCAGGGAAGGCGCACTGGGAAGCAGTGAAGTGGATCCTTCGGTATCTTAGGGGTACCTCAGATTTGGGTTTAGTTTTTGATAGCAGTACTTTGGGAATCTCAGTTGTAGGTTTTGTAGATTCTGACTATGCAGGTGATCTCGATAAAAGGAGATCTTTGACTGGTTATCTTTTTACTCTTTCTGGCTCAGCTATTAGTTGGAGATCGACTCTACAGTCGACAGTTGTCTTGTCTACTACAGAGGTAGAATACATGGCAGCAGCAGAAGCGGTAAAAGAGGCCATTTGGTTGAGAAATCTCGTGAGTGAACTTGGACTACAGCAGGAGGCTAGTTCAGTTGTATTTTGCGACAATCAGAGCGCAATACATCTAAGCAAAAACTCAGCACATCATGAGAGGACAAAACATATTGATGTCAGATATCATTTCATTCGTGAGGCAACTACTGAAAGAAACATCACGATGAAGAAGATTGGTACTGCAGACAACCCAGCTGACATGTTGACCAAACTGATCCCGGTCTTCAAGTTCAAGCACTGCTTGAATTTGGGAGGCATTCGCAGTTGTTAGCCAGCCCCGTTTGGGGCATTGTTTGTAAGAGGTGGTCGAGTTTCACTTGTTCTATTATGAAGTGTACTCTCGCGTTTAGTTAGGTTGGTATCGGCTCAGTTTTGGGAAAACTTCACCGAGGTGGAGATTGTTGGTCAACAATGGAGGCACCGATTTTTTGAAGTCAAAAATGGAGGCGCCGTTTCTTGTGTCAAAAATGGAGGCTTCGTCTGCCTTTCGTTGGACGAAAATTTTGACAAATAGAGCCGTTGTTTGTTGACAATTAGTGGATATGGAGCCTATAAAAACCTGCTGCACCTCTCCTCTCAGATAAAGAAAATCCTCCGAAGCAATCCTTGACAGAGCCATTTGAGTGAGAGCAAAACAAAAGAGAGATTGCTAAAATTTTGTATGTGTGTTGTGTTTGAGAGATTGAATATAGTGAAAGCCCCCTCTTGCCGTGGACGTAGATCAATTTGATCGAACCACGTAAATATTGTGTTTGTGATTGTCTCTCTATTCTCTGGTTTAGTGGGTAATTTCCCCAACAAAAGACACTATAACTTGCTTAATTAGAATTTGCCCTTGCTATTTGGTTTATTAATGCTTATACTTTTAATATGTATGATCGTTGGTTTATGTGTGCACGTCACTTTGTATATAACGTATTGATAAGTGTATATAAGATATGTACCGTACGTTGGGAGAGAGGAAACAGAGGAAGGAGAATGGGTTTTGGGTTCATGTACAGTAGCTAACGGGTTTGGGTTGGTAGGGGTATCAATGGGCTGGGTTAGTTGAGGGTCGTGACTCGTAATAGTCACTTAATGCTAAGGTTAAACATAACGGAACATACCTTATCCTTTGTAACCCCTCTAGGGACTATTATCAACGTAAATGGAGTTTTGAGGGACTAATATCAAAATATGAAGTTTTGAGGGACTAATATCAAATTACTAATAATGTAATGAATCAATATGGAAAAACACCTTTTTGTTTGCTTTAAAAGATTGCTATTTTTTCTTTTAAAGTTTTCATATACACCCTAAACTTTTTTTCTTAATTAATTATGTACAGGTTCCCAAATCTTCATATTTCTAATCACACCTCAAATATAGTACTTATTCCAAATAACACCCTCTCGTTAGATTGGAGTGTAGTTAGTCAGCTATATAATTGTTATTAACAATTCAATAGGTTTGGGGATGTAAATTAGAAATATGAAAATTGAGCAATTGAAAAAGTGAGGGACCTAATATAAAATTGAGTAATTTAAAATCTAGCATGGCTGCTACTTAATAGATATCGTGTGTTGTTTAAAACAAATTCATATATTTGGAGATGTTAATTAACAAAACTATGAAAGAGCTTGGGTATAACATAGACAAAAACTTTTCTTTTTCTTTGGAGTTAGATCTTTTTCTCTTTCATCGAGTTTTGCTAACATGTGTGGTTTGATTATTTTCATAATTACTACGTAACTATAAGTGAGATAAAACTTGTCACTTATTTAAGGAAAAGTAATTTAAACATATGAAACTTTGAATGGAGAAAAGAGAAAGACCTATTATACCTCCTTGCACTCCTTGAAACATCAAGATTTGGTTTGATCGATATATGTTCATCGTCCCAGAAATTTAGATAATAAATAAAATAAATAAATAAATATGTGAAGCTAAAATGACTACCGTTCGAACGAATCGTGAAGCTAAAATCATGAACATTTTTGGATTGTCGTCTGTAAAGTTTTATCTATGAGAAATACAACTTCTATGGAAATTATGGAAATATATTGTCAACACAATTCAAAATTTAGTCACTAGGATTTGTTTGTAACCTTTACTATCAGGAACATAAAATGGCTAACACGAGTAAATAATCCTTCTATAACAAGTAAAGAAGATCAACTTGAACTTTTCGGATCCCACATGAAATAAAAATGGCAATTTGAATGGATGCGTTGAAACGGAGAAGTGTCGAGTCTCTTTAGAAAAGAAAACCTACATAATAAATTATTTGACCTATGAAAAGATAATAAATATTAAGATTCCCCGGCCTTTAAGCGAAAAGGATGGGACAATAAACAAGAATTAAGAATACGAAAGAGTTAGAACTCATCACTCCACTTTGACCACCATTAAGACTTCCATTAATTAGAGTTTTGGTAGATGTCACCACATATCTGAAAACAGCCAAAGAAAAATTTGCGAAAATATTATTTTAAAAAAAATTTAAACATTAATTAGAGAAAACGATGGAACAATAACCAAGAATTTGAAAGAGTAAGAAGTTAGAACTCATAGCTCAACTTAATTTGCTCACCATTAAGACTTCCGTTTATAGAGTTTTGGTAGATGGCATCACATACCTTAAAACAGCAAAAGAAAAACCGGCAAAAAAACTTCAATTGGAAATAAAATAATATTTAAGAAGAAAGCAACCGATGAAAACTTGCGAAAACTCACCATTAAGACTTCCATTAATTGGAGTTTTGGTAGATGGCATCACATACCTTAAAACAGCCAAAGAAAAAAAACTTACGAAAAACAGGTTACTGAAAAAATTTTGAAACACTGCGTTTGCCGGGAGTCGAACCCGGGTCTATTGCTTGGAAGGCAATTATCCTAACCGTTGGACTACAAACGCTCGACATTTTATACCATTATACTAAAGGAAACATTCTCTTAGGATTTTGAAACTCTCAACTAACTGCTACCTTTCATGGTAGTTTTCTCTAATAAAAATAGTCATATCAGTTCCCCGCAACTTCTAATTAACTTGTGTTTTGAAATATAATTTTTTTTAAAAAAAAAATCACTTGCCTGGGGGGTTAGTCACCTAAAACTTAAAATTGGAACTTGGATAATCCGTGAGATAAATTTTTAAGGTGTTAGTCACATAGAACTAAAACTAAAATAAAATTTTACAATGTTAGTCAAGTAGAACTCTAACAAAACTAGAATTGGGATAATGATACAAAATTATCCTACTTTTTTTATTTTTCTATACAAAAATAAGGGTTCTAGTCTCTGAAATTATTCCAATTTTTAACTTGGAACTAGATGGTAAAAAACTAAAACTCATATTTGTTTTGTTATTTTTATATTTCTTTTTTTTTCTTTACTTCTTTCCTATTATGGTTATCACCATCATTATAATAATAATTGTCAAATATCTTATAGTCTTACTAAAAGTTATTTAATAGTAAAGAATATTCTTGTAAGCAATTATCGATCAATAATAGTAAGTTTAAAATACATAAATAGTAATATCTTCAAAATGCATAAATATATATTTCATGATTATAAAAATTTATCCCACGTTATTTTATCAAAATATCCCGCTTCATAAAATTGTTCATATTTATCCCACTAAAATATCCCACTAGCGAAAAATTATTCCACTTTGACAATTATCTCATTTTGCATGAAAATGTTTTAATTGACTAACACCCCCTAAGATCTTTTGAGAGAGAAAGCGAGAACACAACGACATTCCATAGTACAGTATCAATCCCAATTCACCATGAACAGTAAGCTCATGCTATTGTCACGCTCATGTAGATTTCCTTAAGATGCAACATCGAAGTATAGTATCAATCCCAATTCACCAAAATGAACTTCAGATTTAACGCTATGACACAAAAAAGTTGAAAATTATGAGTCCATGAGAACAAGTCGCCATCTTTTCTAAGCTTTAAATTTCGAGGAAACAATACTATCATTTATACCTCCATATGAAGGAGAGGAAGCAGAGCTATGAAAGAAACTACAGGAAGAAAGAATCTTAAAAGCCTAAACTGAAGAATATTGCAACACAAACAACCTGGATCAAACTACTGTTGAAAATATTAAGAAACTTCTTGTGATCAAGACCCCAACCATTTCAGAAAGTATTCAACGAGATACAGCTCAAAAGTACGTCAGCCCAAAATTACTTCCAGATTCACCTACAAAATATACGATAAACGTCCAATTTTCAGCTCAATATATAACATGATAAAACATTTGACTGCACCTGCAACAACTAATTCATGTGTTTATCCAATTTTCAGCTCAATATATAACATGATAAAACATTTGACTGCACCTGCAACAACTAATTCATGTAAATTGAGGATCAACAGCCATCATTTCAACACTTGATATATATGATACAAACTGCTTCTCGACTTGATATAATATACGATGAACTCATTACAAGCACCAATGTAACTCGATTCATGGAATTTCCATAAGCAACGTAGATGATAATGGATGCTGCATCCACAGAACATAAGCAAACGCACTTCACATAGCATAAACAAACATATATTCAAAAGATCGATAATTGTACAATGAAACCTAGCAGAGTGCTAGGAGATTACGAACAAGTTTAACTCCGCGAGCACCAATCAGTACACAGGACTCACCTCAGCTAAGAATATCATGAAGATGGTGACGAGGAAAAAGAACACTCAACTGGCAGTTAGATTTAGTCCATAAATAACTTTCAGGTTTTAAAATAAACAAATGCACCAGAGATACAGTCTCCAGTACACAGGATACAACTCAGCAAAGAAAATCATGATGATGGTGATGAGGAAAAAGACCACTCAACTGGCCGTTAAAATTTAGTCCATAAATAACTTTCAGGTTTCAAAACAAACAAATGCACCAGAGATACAGTCTGATAAGTTCATCAACACCATACATTAAGAGGTCCTCAAAAGTAAAAAAGTTTGAATCCATAACAAAATGCCACTCAAGGTCATATACTGCGGCAAACCATAAAATTAAATCCTTAACAAAAATAATTCATACAGGCTATCTATAACGGTATGTTAAGCTGAATACACACAAGATTTTCCAGATAAAAATATCTCCAATTAAGCTACCTAAGTAGTCCCATAATCCGCAAATATATTCAGAGCCGAGTTATTAGAAGTTTGAAAAAAAAGATAAATTAGCTTGCCGCAGCCAACAAAATATGACAAAATTTTTCGGATGTCACATACTACATAGCAAGAATATCATCATAGTAGTGAAACCTAGGAAGCACGGACACTCCTATTTTGCAACTACATAGAACACGACACTTCTTGTTCTCTTATGTAGTTTTTATCACTGTCTATGATTTGCCTTGATGTGTCATATAATGTCAGCAATACTCGTATCTGTACACGAACAGAAACATAACTGAAGATAGTGACCAACTACAATACAAGGGAAAATAGGGGTGAACACTAAATTTTCCAAACAAGACCATAACTTAGAAGCAGAATGGAACCCTATACTGAAATTTCCAATCAAGTTGCCTTGATGTGTCATATCATGTCAACAATACTCGTATCTGTACACAAACAGAAACATAACTGAAGATAGTGACCAACTACAATACAAGGGAAAATAGGGGTGAACACTAAATTTTCCAAACAAGACCATAACTTAGAAGCAGAATGGAACCCTATACTGAAATTTCCTATCAAGCGCTTCGAAACAGTCTGAATGGCCGAAAACGCAGCCATCCCAGATCAGAGGAGAAGCATTTCTATTACATGATTAAGAAACCAACTGACTAGAAGTGTCCCACCACCATCTCCTGCCATTGTCTCCAGCCTCAGAGCTGCTTCGACAAATAGGTTTACTTGACCACATTAACGAGCGATTTAAGTTCAGCTTAAACTTAAATAGGTTTTATGACTTTCTGATCTACCAGACTGAATGCTACTTTGCAATCTGTATATATCACTGCTCCTTAAATCAATCCCTTGCCACAAATTCTGCAGCATTTTATTTGATCCCTTTGGAATGGCTTCTTTCAAGATCTCTCTGACATTCCAATGTTCCTTCGAATTTTCTTTGCAGAAATTGTTGATATCTCAAAATAACTATGAACCAGGATTTTTTAACCACATCTATAACATAGTTGGATTTATTAACTTTTGCAAGGAGGCACCCGTGCAAAAGAAAATCACCAAATTAAGCATTAACTGCACGCGCAATAGTTGCTGGAAGAAGTCTATATGAGAATCCTTCCAAGCTGGACAGCTAGGAGGTTGACATGTCACACACTTGACACACTAAAACTAAGACAATAACCGTAACTTTCCACACCTATGTTTCCTGGGTTTTAATGACCCATTTTTTATTTGACTTGTTAGTACGGAAAAATGTAATACAATTTTACCTGCTTATTAGCAATTTCAGTTTTATTCTAAACTTATACAACCTTTACATCAGTGATGTACTTCAAACGTCCACCACCCCCCCCCCCCCCCCCCCCACCAAAAAAAAAAAACGAAGAAGAAGCATAAGCATTAGGGAAAAC
>BQKN01051175.1:0-18776 GCA_022839385.1 Asparagus kiusianus | reverse complement strand
TGCTTTGGTTTACAGGGTGGGGGAGGAGGTCGAGGGATTTGGCGTCGGGATCTGAGAGGATCGAGTCGAGCACCGGAGGGAGGTCGGATTTGGGGAGGGATTTGAGGTGGGGTGAGAATAGGAGGCCGATTTTGGGATAAAATTTTCCATTTGTGGGGGGAGGGGGTGGGCGGTTAATTTTTTTGACGGGTTAAATTTTTTTTAAAATGGACAGTTATTCTAGACGGAAATTTCCGTCTAGAATGAGTATCCTAGACGGAAATTTCCGTCTAGAATACCTGGTTATTTAAAAAAATAAAAAATAAAAGAACCGTCTAGAATATTATTCTAGACGGAAATTTCCGTCTAGAATGTTTTATTCTAGACGGAATATTCTAGACGAAAAATTTCCGTCTAGTTTAATACATTCTAGACAGAAATAATTCCGTCTAGAATACGTGATTTTCTACTAGTGGGGGATATGCTTGTGGATGAGCTGGAAGCAAAGGTGCCCGGCAAAGTGGTGGCAGTTCAGGTAGTAGTCATAGTTATACATATCCGATCTCATTGAACCTTACATTAAGGGCACGTTTGAATGCACTGTGTAAAGTTTGGTATTTATGATACTACATGGAAAGTAGTTGTCCACATTATCATTTTCCATTTGAGTGTTTATATTATTTAGTTTGAATTCATCGTGAATCCTAACATTATAGTAAATATGATGTTTGGATTGAAAGATAGAAAATTTGAAAGCCATACCTATGTGGACCACATTCTAGATATTGATTTTACCATAATAAACTAACAAATAACTTCAACAACTCAATTCATCTCTCAACTAATATTTGAAGCAAAATAATGAATACTTTTAAAATAAATACACGCAACTTCATAAGTATAAAATTCATATTTGAAGCAAAATAACTTCATATTTATGATGTTGGTTATGACCGAAGTGTATTATTACCGTGCCCATATCTCATATTTTACTAGGTAAGAACTTGAATATTGTGGTCGTGGGGGCCCACCTCACGTGGGCGTCTGCCCACGAGCAGACATGCGCCGCTTTCCCTCGCGCGCGCGTTGCATTTCCCGCCGCAAGCTCCCGCCAAATTCTTCAGCTCCCCCTCCCCTTGGTTTCCTATAAGGGCATGTTCGTTTGTCTAAAAAAAAGTGGAAAATCAAAGAAATTGAAAACTATTTCTAAGAAGAATTGTTTTGGGAGTTGTTTGGTTTGCTAAAAAAAAAAGAAATCAAAGAAATGAAGATGAAATGAGATGAGTTGTCACATTATTATTGGATGATGTGAGTGATTTTTTAAGAAAACTAGTTTTGATGTTGTTCGGTTGGCCAAAAAAATAAGGAAATGAATTATAAGAAACATATTTCCTGTAGTTTTCTTGTTTTCTTTTGTTCGGTTCATTCTTAAAAATAAGAAATGAAATGAGATGAGATGAGTTGTCATTGTATTATTGGGTGATGTGAAGAAAGATTAAGAAAAGTGTTTTCATAACTTTTTGGGATGAAATGGAAGAAATAAAATGTTAATGAGATGAGGTGAATTGTTATATTATTTTATTCGATGATGTGAGTGATTTGAAATGATAAAAAGAAATGAGTTGAGTGATGTTTGGATGAAAATAATATTTTATTAGATATGATGGATGAGTTGTTAGATGAAAATAATATTTTATTAGATGTGGTGGATGAGTAGTTAGATGAAAATAATATTTTATTAGATGATGTGGATGAGTTGTTGGATGAAAATAATATTTTATTGGATGTTGTGGGTGAGTTTTAGGGATGGAAATGGAAGAAATGGATTATTTTGAGATTTCCACCTTTTCCATTTCTATTTCTTGGTTTTTGGGAAATAAACGAACAGGCCCTAAATAGAGAAGGGGTAGAGGAGTTATGGGTGTGGGAAAAATCTCAAGTCAAGTTTTTTGAGAGAAAAGAAAGAGAGGAAGAGAGAACTTGTATAAGTTTGGTATTTTTTTCCCCATAGTGAAACCCCCTCCCGTGGACGTAGGCTAATTTGCCGAACCACGTAAAAATCCTGTGTTTATATTTATCTTATCTGTGAGTTGCCATAGCTTGTAGGTTCCCTCGATATTTCAGTCCTTGAACTGATGAGAAGAAGAGTGTATATTTCACTTTGATGAAATATATCACTTTCGATTCTTGTTTCCTTTGAGAAATAAGAATTTCACTATCTATTATTCTAGCTTCCTGCGGCGGTGGGCGTGACTCCGCCCCAACAATTGGTATCAGAGCCCTCATTCAGACTGGAGGTGGTAAAATTTCTGATCTGAGGTGGTGGTTGAATATTGTGTGGTAAAACACAAGTAATTGTTAAAAATTCCTGAGAGAAGCGGATTTACATAATACAAGCGGAAAATGGTTTCTACAAGTAAAACAAATAAAATTAGAAAATACGAGATTGAAAAATTCAATGGGAAAAATGATTTTTCCTATTGGAGGATGCAGATGAAAAATTCGCTGATTTCACAAAAGTTGCACAAGGCTTTGGCAGGAAGAGAGAATCACAAAACTATGTCTGATGAGGATTGGGAGGAGCTGGATCTGAAAGCACGGGCGTCGATTATCCTTTGCCTTGAAAGGGATGTAGCTTTCTTGGTGGACGGGGAGGAAACGGCTGTGGGCGTGTGGTTGAAGTTAGAAAGCACCTTCATGACGAAGAGTCTAATGAACCGGATCTATTTAAAATCCAAATTGTATACTTGCAAGATGGAGGAGGGCTCGTCAATCCGGGAGTACATCAATAAGTTCGATAGGATCATATCGGATTTGAAAAACATTGAGGTGACAGTGGAAGACGAGGATCAGGCGCTTCTACTGCTTCTATCTCTGCCGAAGTCTTATGAGAACCTGGTGCAAACACTGATGCTTGTGGGTGATACTTTGTCGATGGATGAGACTAGAACGGCGCTTCTAGCGGATGATCTTCGAAAAATTACAACTAGTGATATGACCACTGGTGGTAACAAGGAACAAGCTCAGGGACTGTTTGCCAGAGGAAGAGGCAATGAGCGAGGAAAATGCAAGGGAGGAAAGTCTAAATCTAAATCGAGACCTCTTGCGGGACGAGCGTGTTTCAAATGCGGTGAAGTTGGGCATTTCAAGGTCGATTGTCCTAACAAGAGAGTAGGTGGGAAAAAGAACAACAAGAAGACTGAAAGACAAGAAGGCAAGGAAGAGGCGAGCTACGCTTCAGAGGATGGGAGCGATAAGGAATGTTATGTCGTCACGGATGGCGAGGATACCTCCGGGAAGTGGATTCTTGATTCTGGTTGCTCTTACCATATGTGTCCAAACAGGAAGTGGTTTACTATCTACAGGAGCATTAATGGTGGAACCGTATTGATGGGGAACAACCATGCTTGTAAAACAGTAGGGCTAGGTGATATCAAAATCAAGATGCATGATGGAGTGGTTCGAACACTGACGGACGTATGACATGATCCCGGCTTACGGAAGAATCTCATCTCAGTCGGAGCTTTGGACTCCGGGGGTTGCAAGATTGTAACAGAGAACGGAGTGAAGAGGGTTGTTCGGGGTTCCTTAACAGTGATGAAGGGTGTTCGTTATGGTAATCTATATACTCTCTCGGGTACGACGGTGACGGGAGATGCAGCAGTTGGAGCTGAAGGAAGTGGTGGAGACCCATATGAGCACACACGGTTATGACATAAGCGGCTTGGGCACATGTCAGAGAAGGGTCTGGATCTGCTTGGTAAGGAGGGTTTGCTGAAGAATCTGAAGAAACCTTGCATGGATTTTTACGAGGATTGTGTGTATGGAAAGGCACACATGGTCCAGTTTCTGAGGAGCAAGCACAAGAGTAGAGGGATACTAGATTATGTGCACACGGATGTTTGGGGTCCGGCTTCAACAACTTCCAAGGGTGGTTCTAAATATTTTGTCTCATTCATAGATGATCATTCGAGGTATGCTTGGGTTTATTTCCTGAAGCATAAGAATGAGGTATTTGAGACATTCAAGAAGTGGAAGGCGATGGTTGAGAATAGGACGGGAAAGAAATTGAAGACGCTGAGATCTGACAACGGTACAGAGTACACAGATGGTACCTTCAAGGAGTTCTGTGATCAGGAGGGATTGCTAGACCCTGGACAGTTAGATCTACACCACAGCAAAATGGGGTCGTGGAAAGACTGAACCGAACACTACGGGAGAAAGCAGTGAGTATGCGATCATATGCTGGTTTGGGCAAAGAATGGTGGGCACAGTCGATTGCTACAGCTTGCTATATTGTGAATCGATCTCCACATTCAACATTGGACGGTGACACACCCTATCGGGTGTGGTCAGGGGAGCATGCAGATTATGAGAGGCTCCGAATTTTTGGTTGTACCGCCTACTATCACGTCAATGAGGGAAAGCTTGACACGAGGGCCAAGAAGGCAATTTTCTTAGGGTATGCAAAGGGCGTAAAAGGCTACCGCCTTTGGTGTACAGAAGATTCGAAGTTCGTGATCAGCAGGGACGTTACCTTTGATGAGAAGTCCATGATTGCTAAGGTGCCCAAGGATGATAGTGTTGAGACTGTTAGGACTTCCAAGTTCCAGGTTATTGAGATAGAACCTAAAGACCAACCAGGTTCTAGTCATGTTCAAGTGGGAAATCAGGTAGATGATGAGCTTGAGCAGGAGGAGGTTCAGCAGGAGAATACACAGGCACTACAACAACAGCAGCTCGAGGATAGCTTGGCTTCCACTAGGCCAAGGCGAGCATACAAGCAGGTACATAAGCTGGGGGCTGATCAACCCCTGAAGCACTATGGGCATGTTAATTTGGTTGAGTACGCACTCTCGGTGGAGGAAGATGAGCCGGTCTACTTCAAGGAAGCTATTCGGGATAAAGATAGTAAGAGTTGGTTGGCTGCGATCGAGGAGGAGATGAAATCTCTCCGGAAGAACCAAACATGGGAGGTGGTCCCATTGCCCATAGGAAAGAAAGCTATAGGTTGTAAGTGGCTGTATAAGAGAAAGGAGGATCCTTCAGAGCTCGGTGGAACGAGGTACAAGGCGAGGCTAGTGGCCAAGGGGTTTGCACAAAGAGAAGGTGTGGATTACAATGAGATCTTTTCTCCGGTGGTGAAACACACCTCTATTCGGGTTCTATTGAGTATTGTTGCTCATGGTGATCTTGAGCTGGAACAACTCGATGTAAAGACGGCCTTCTTGCACGGAGACTTGGATGAAGAGATCTATATGCATCAACCTGAGGGTTACAAGATTGAGGATAAGGAGAATCATGTATGTCGCTTGAGGAAATCACTGTATGGATTGAAGCAATCTCCTCGGCAGTGGTACAAGCGATTTGACTCCTTCATGCTGAAGCATGGGTTTTCCCGGAGCGACTATGATTGTTGTGTTTACATTCGGAAGCTTCGTGGAGGTGATTATATCTATCTCCTGTTATATGTGGATGACATGCTTATTGCATCAAAGAACAAGGTGGAGATAGATAAGCTGAAATCTCAACTTAGCAATGAGTTCGAGATGAAGGACATGGACGCTGCTAGGAAAATACTGGGTATGGAGATTAGAAGAGAGCGGACGAATCGACGATTGTTCTTGAGTCAGAAGGGCTACATAGAGCGGGTGATCGTGAGGTTCGGGATGCAAAGTGCTAAGTCGGTGGTAACTCCATTGGCTCAACACTTCAGTCTTTCAGGTAAACAATCTCCCACTACAGCGAAAGATAAGGCACACATGGAGCGTGTTCCCTATGCTAGTGCAGTTAGCAGTTTGATGTACGCAATAGTGTGTACACGCCCTGATATTTCACAGGCGATTAGTGTCGTCAGCAGGTTTATGGCGAATCCGGAAAAGGCGCACTGGGAAGCGGTGAAATGGGTCCTGAGGTACTTGAAAGGTACCGCGGATACGGGTCTGTGTTTTGGTGGAGATACATGTCAGGTCGACGGGTATGTGGACTCAGATTATGCGGGCGATCTAGATAGACGGTGATCTACTACTGGTTATGTATTCAGGATACATGGAGCTCCAGTTAGTTGGCGATCGATGTTACAGGCTACAGTGGCACTTTCTACAACAGAGGCCGAATACATGGCTATGGCGGAGGGAGTGAAGGAAGCATTGTGGCTGTGGGGTCTTCTAGACGATTTAGGGATCGAGCAGGAGAGCGTGAATTTGTGGTGCGACAGTCAAAGTGCAATTCATTTTGCGAAGAATCAAGTTCACCATGCTCGTACCAAGCATATCGACGTCAGATATCATTTTATGCGGGATGTCATAGAGGAAGGAGATATTTCTCTCATGAAGGTGCATACGAATGAGAATCCCGCGGACATGTTAACCAAGGTGGTCACAGGCAGCAAGTTTAAGTATTGCTTGGACTTGCTTAATATTAGCCTGTGTTGATTTGCCCAAGAGGACATGGCCCTTCGGGGCGATGATGGAGGTGTGGTGGAGACTATGTTGGAGAATAATTACAGAACTACGGTTAGCTTGATCCCGGTGGAGGGTACGTAGGTAGTCGCGGTATAGTGACGCAGCTGGTTTGGCCTGGTGTGGCCTGGATCTCTCTGGTGGAGTTCGTGGGGTTCTTCTAGTGTTCTTTCAAAATTTAAGGTTTATCAAATGATGAACGAGGTGGAGAATTGTAGTCGTGGGGGCCCACGAGCAGACATGCGCCGCTTTGGGCGTGGGATTTTTCCCGCGGGAAAAATTTTCCCTGGCGCGCGCGTTGCATTTCCCGCCGCAAGCTCCCGCCAAATTCTTCAGCTCCCCCTCCCCTTGGTTTCCTATAAATAGAGAAGGGGTGGAGGAGTTATGGGTGTGGGAAAAATCTCAAGTCGAGTTTTTTGAGAGAAAAGAAAGAGAGAACTTGTATAAGTTTGGTATTTTTCCCCCATAGTGAAACCCCCTCCCGTGGACGTAGGCTAGTTTGCCGAACCACATAAAAATCCCGTGTTTATATTTGTCTTATCTGTGAGTTGCCATAGCTTGTAGGTTCCCTCGATATTTCAGTCCTTGAACTGATGAGAGGAAGAGTGTATATTTCACTTTGATGAAATATATCACTTTCGATTATTGTTTCCTTTGAGAAATAAGAATTTCACTATCTATTCTAGCTTCCTTTGAGAAACAAGAATATAGAGGTTGACTTGTGCTTTTGTGACAACAAGAGCCAGGGCTCTCTCTCAGGACATATCGCTTCTGCGGCGGTGGGCGTGACTCCGTCCCAACAAATATGTTATCAGTCACTTAACTTCAGATTCTATTGAGCAATATTTTATACATATTTTTTAAATACATATAATCGTGCAAAGTGATCTTGAATTTGGTTCATGTAACTAAAAAAACATTTATCAGAATGCATGCATATGTTAGAGCACAAAGTATAGCCCTCAATCCATGTTATAATTTCGAAGATCAACATAATGCAAGCATCTTTAGGATGATTTAGAAAAATATAGTTCTAAGTTTGAAAAATATTTTAAGCAGAGTTTTTATCTTAAAAAAAGATATTGTTGTATAAATAGTGCAGATTTGAGATCATGTAAAGCATATTCAATAAGGACGTGTTAGAGAATATAGCGTAAACACATTTTTTATTATAATTTCAATTTTCATTTTGGTTTTAGAAAAGATAGGCCTCAATATCTAATGCAAATTGAGTAGTTATATACTATGCACTTTGACTTCTGTTTTAATATAACAAAAAAAATTATTGGAGAATTTTTTAAAAGAGACTCATTTAGGAAGATAATTAGCAAAATCGATCTCTTTTTGACCACATCATCTAGGCTGGCAAAAAAGGTTAATTTTGCAAAATATTATGTTTAAAATATACGGGATTACTAATCTCGTGTAATTAGTAGTCTGTAATTAAGATTAATCTATTTCTTACGATTTAAACGGGACTAAAAGTCATGTTTAAATAGTATAGCAGAGACGCCACCCTAACCTTTCCACAATCCAATGACCTCAACATTCTCCCAATCCAACACGAGAAAAACCTCACAAACCATCAGCAGCAGCCTTGATCTTCCTATTAATCCTTGATAAATCCTCACCAGCGACCTCAACGTTCCCACAGTTCAACACAACCCCACCAAAGATCGCCCTAAATGTCGCCCACAAACCACCGTCGATCGGCTTCATCGCATTCGTCCTTGCCAAAACCCTAACCACCTTCTCCAACCCCAATCTCGACCCGGCGACGGTGCAGCCCTCCACATTGGAGACGTCGTGATCTTGCTATTCATCTCCTTGGCCGAGACGTCGAGATCCTTCTTGAGGAGATTCATCGAGAAGAAGGTTTGGATGATGTTGATGCCAAGGAGCCGAGGAAGCTGAGGGATCGAAAGTTCTACGAGAGTAGGAGGGATGAGTCATGCCCAACGGAGGAGATCAATGGGTTGAAACTCGTAGCTGCAATCAAAAGAGAAAATAAGGTTTGATTTTTTTTCCATAATTGTCAATTGCTAAATACACACGACTACTAGTCCTGTGTTATCTAAACATGATATTTTGCAAAATCAACCTCTTTTTGGGCGGTCTTGATGACGTGGCCAAAAGAGGTCAATTTTGCTAAATATTCACCAAAATGCTCGATTTTGCTAATTATTTTTTAAAATTAGTCTCTATCAAAAAATTCTCCTAATTTATTTATTTACTATATTTCGAAAATAGACTACATAGCTTACTATCAATTGTATTAAATTTTATAATATGTAAATGTCTAAATTAACCATGGTGTATAGTAGTCAGATAAAAGAGTAGTCTTGTAATACCCATGTTAATGTGAGGATAAATGAGCTCGACTGGCGTAAAGTCGACTGCTACCTCAGGAGCTGCCACCACTTTGCTGAACATCTGATTTTAGCTCACCAACACATATATATCCCCTATTGGCTCTGGATCAGAACTTGCTTTGGTGAGTTCTTCAAAACTTAGTTAAAGATTATTTTAAAAAAATAGTTAAAGGAGCTGCCACCACTTTTCTTTTTTAACATTAGTCCCCAAATTATCTTAATGTGTTAGATATTAGTCTTTTTGTTAGGTTTACGTTCAATACCCTAGCCGATAATTGACTTAACATAATCATATAGGGAGAATTACCTAATTACCCTCGCACACTCTCTCCCTTTCTCCTCCATGTCATCCAACACCGTCCCCTAGGGTTGCATTCAGTCCAAATACAGCTTGGAAATGATACTTACCATATCCACACCCGCTTACCCATCATACAGATATGGTTATGGATAGACCTCGGCAAGGAAAATTAATACCCATATCCGTTAAAATTGAATATGGATATGGATATACATGCGAATATATAAGCGGATATGCATGTGGGGAAAAAATGGATATGAGTCGACAAAAGTGTTCTTTAATATGTACATTATATTTGAAAGGCTAAGATTAGACATATTGATCATCAAAATTAATCTCAAATCTATATTCCAAGGAATAAAACTATTGTAATGGTATGACAAATATGTATTCGGATACAAATCCAGATATTACACTACAAAACCATATCCGTAACCATGTCCTATTAGTCATATATTTGAGTGATCATATTCGTATTCTAACAACTATGGTTGCGGATATTTCCTCGGATAGGTATACACCTTTACCGCCCCCACCTATGGCGGTATTCTTTAAATCCTTTTTCCATTGACTTATCTTATATTTTGGAGATGGACTGGGCTTTGACTACTTATTAGCCTAGCTCCCAAAGTATTTGGGCTCATACTGGATCAGATTCAATAAAAAAAAAAAAAAAAAAAAAAAAAAACTAAAAATCACCAATTCCTACCCGAATCTCAAGAATCAAAGTACCAGTCCATTTCCTGTATCCAATGGAGGAAGAAAAAGCTGCAGCGTACTACGACGAGCTCACGCGCAAAGGAGAAGGCGCTGCCAAGTTCAAGCAAGGCCTCGGCTTCTCCTCCTCCTCCTCCTCCGATCCCTTCTCTAGAAAACCCTCGCAGTTTTCCCTCTCCAGCTTCGTTCGCGCCTCAAACCCTAGCTCGACCTCTGCCGAAATCAGCGAGCAAAAAACCTCAGATTTGCCTTCCTCCAGCCCTAAAAGAGACGATCGAGAGGATCGAGCGCGCGTTCTTGGTAGTATCCATGATAAGCTCAGAAGAGGCAGCAGCCGGCGGCGGCGATCGCCGGCCGAAGAGAAAGAAAGAGACGATCTTAGGTATTCGTCGAGAAAGAGTAGGGATAGGGATAGAGATAGAGAGAGGAGGAGGAGCCGGAGCAATTCTCCTCCTAGGGTTTCTCGTCGGGATCGAGATAGAGGTAGAGAGAGGGGTGGGGATCGAGATAGGGATCAGGGTCGGGATCGAGAACGAGATAGAGGCAGAGAGAGAGATCGAGACCGAGATAGAGGTAGAGAGAGGGATAGGGATCGTGGTTTGAAGGAGGGGAAATCAGGAGGTGGTAAGAGTTATAAGGGAGTGGATTATTCGAAGATAATTGAAGGTTACGCTCAAATGGTAAGGTTTTTTTATTATCTTTTGATTTAAATTTTAGTATTATGCTCAGTCCGTACCAATAAAAAAGGTTGTTGCATTGTTTGAAGGATGTTGTTATTGGAGCGTAATAATACGTGTAAATTAGAGTGGGTTATTAAGAAATAAAGGTGATTTAGAAATTCTTTTCTTTTCACTAAATGCTGACCCTAAGCTAGTGTCAAGAAAATGGCTGTTGCTGTTAATTGGCGATTAACCTATATTATGCATACAGTTCTATGATCTAAATTACATTTGTTTTCTTCTATAGGGTTTATAATTTTTGTTTGTACCCGATGTGAAATTAAGTAATTGCAAAAGCAGAAATGAATTTACATGCTGAAGTCTCTTTAGCATTGATGCTTTTGAGTAGTTACACTAAAAAGATAGGATAAGAAATAAGTGCATCCGTAGTAAATTAGAGATTGCTCTCATTGAGGATAAAATGAGAGAGAATCGACTAAGGTGGTTTGATCATGTACAATGGAGACCTCTTAGTGCACTGGTTAGGAAATGTGATAATATCATAGTTAATAGGGCTAGGGGATCTAAATGTCGACCTAAAAGAATTTGGTTGTAAGCAGTTAAGAAGGTTATGATTATAATTAACTTAACGGAGGAGATGTCTTATAATAGAATGGAATGGACAAATAGAATTCCTGTAACCGACTCTAAACATTTGGGATAAAGGCTTTGATGCTGCTGCTGTTATTTATGCTCTTGAACCATTGAAATGAACGAGAGTTATGGATAATCCTCTCCAAGCATTATGGGTTGATTAACCCCAACATTTATTTCTGCAAAGAAGTGTAGTAAACTGGTCCTACCCAAGACATCTAACTTAAACCTGCATGCGTATGCTGACAATGGATTGTCTTGATGAGTAGTATTGGATGGTATTTGGAATAGGAAATTTTTTTGCAGATGTTAGAATGATTGGATAGTTGTTAGCTGTCAACGTAGATTTTCTTCATTTCTACAGAAAGGTTGGGATTTTACTTCAAGCTGGTGTTTATTGTAGAAGCCTAACTAGTATATTTTTGTTTCTGCAGGAGCTTTATACTTTAAGATTGATAATATAGCTCTAGATTTTGATGGTAGGCTCCTTTTTATCCACAATACCTGAATTTCGTGCCAAATAAAAAAGGGGCTATGCTTTGACATATGGTTCTAAGAAGTTTCACTCATTTCTATTGAATCGAGGCTTCTTCATTTAGAGTTTGCTCCATATCACTTTGGCGATAGTTTTTCCAATAGGTTTCATATATTGTGATTCCCATTTAGACCTCATCAGCAGTGTTTTAAATATCGGCCGATAATCCGATATTATCGCCGATATATCGGATTTTTGAGCCTGCCGCTAGGATAAGTGCAATTTGTAATCGGTTATCGTTTTGGACAACTTATCGGCGATAAATCGCCGATAACTACAATTAGCGCCCGATAATAGAGAAAAAGTTATCGGAATTATCGGGACACTGGTCACTTGAGTTGCAGTGTTGAGATATTAAACCCGACCCAACCCGTTTTCACAGTAAAATGAAAACTCACCTTCGTGAATCCAGATCTTCAAGCCCTAAATCCCTGGCGGCTGTTCTCCAACGAATCTTCATCGCTTCGACTTCGTGAATCTCCAGCGAATCTTCGAACTACAGCGAACCTCAAGTGAATTTTCGAACTCTAGCGAATCTTCGTCGCCTCTTCGTCGGTCTCGCCTTCGTGAATCTCCAGCGAACCTCGCCTTCGAACTCCGACGAACCTCGCCTTCGAACTCCAGCGAGATTGAGGTATCATCTCTTCTTCATTTCTTCTCCTCGCCTTCGTTTTGTGTTTTCTATTTTTCTAGTTTTTTGTTTTCTTTTTTTTTTTCTCTTGCGCCTTCGTGAATCTTCGTCGCCTCAGACTTGTGAGTTGAGACTTGTGAGACCTCTTCATTTCTTTTTAATCTTTTTTTTCGTCGCCTCGACTTGTGAGTCTATGATATGTGAGTTGTGAGACTTGTGAGACTTCTTCATTTCTTTTTAATCTTTTTTTTAAGTTGATTGGGTGTTTTCTGTTGTGAACTTGTGATGCTTGTATAAGAAATTTGTTGTAACTGGCACTGCAACTAATTTTTTAACGGTAACTAGTTTATAGAAATTAGTTTTGAGCAATTAGTTTTTACTTGAGCAATTAATTTAACTGCAAGTCTGCAACTAATTTTTCACTACAAGTGTTGTTTATTTAATTATAAGTTTATAACTCGGTCAATAATCTTTGAGTTTTGTCGAATCATTGTTCACTCTTCACTGCGACTAATATTGATTAGTTTTACAACTTGGATATGCAGATAGTTTACAATTGCTAATTTAAGTTGTCTTCCTCAGTTCCTTACTTCGTTGAAATCTTGATGTTTGATCTCAAGTCTGCAACAAAATAGAAATGACTAATGTTAGGCATAAAATTTTATGACGTGATGAAATAAATAATTAAATTATACAATTCCGATAATTACTACTTATCGCCGATATATCCCTGATTTCCGCTATCCGATAAGGATTTTGGCCGTCCGATAAATCCCCGATAACCGATATTTAAAACCTTGCTCATCAGTAATCTCAATGTGGTCATCAGGAGCCTATTGCAATCTATGACTAGTTTTTGTCAGTACACTATTGAACCGCTTGGATATCTAAGTGAGGATATAATTTCAGCTGAATATGTTTGGCCTTGTTTTAGTTTGACATCTCTGCGTACCTGCTAGTTTAAGTGTTACCTTTTTCCTCCTTGTTTTACTGGGAAAGACATTTGTTGTCATTTCCTTTATGATTGCGAGTAATTATGATAATATAACTGTTTTCATTACAGATGCCAGCAGAAAGGGTTAAAGCAAAAATGAAGCTTCAGCTCTCACAAACCGGTATCTTACTGTCCTCTTGTTTTTTATATGCAAAAAAAAAAAATCTTATCTCTAAAGATTCTGTTAATATCTCTCATTTCCCTTTCTCCATTGTGGCATAATATTTTTCTATTTGCATGCATATCCATCTTTTACTGGTGTTCCATTCAAAAGAAATTGTTCTTATCTTTCAGCACTCTTGACCTGTTAATAGATACCTCCGAAGTATGTACTGATTAGAAACTTAACATAGACCTCAGTTGCTTCACTTGTCATTTTATATTCCCATTCTGATTCCCAGTCTGGTGTTCTCATGTTTTATCAATCTTTTTTATGCTTTAAAGTACGTCAAGAGTCCATCAGCATACTGCAGTTCCTGATTGTTAACAACTTTCTTGGTTTGTATCTTTCATCTGTTAGAACTTTAAAAGGTTATTCTACCCATCCTGCTCATTAAGTTTTCCTGAGTCATGATCAGGATGAAGCAAACATGCGATGTTATGTCAGCCAAGTATATTCCAGACTTCTTAATTATCTACATACCATGGTTTTTTTCTTTTCACTGTGATCTAGTGCTTATGCATTCTGATTATATAATAGAAGTTGGGGGCGGATTCCAGGATAAGTCCAATATTAATAGATGTATATATGTACAGCAATAGTAAAGAGCATCCAGTACTTCTTGTTGTTTAAGCTTAATGTACTTACGTCAAATTGATAATAAACCTGAGTGAGTTAACAACAAATTTGTATATTATATATACGTATTTGTTCAGATACCTGATTCAAAATCTTGTTCTGATAAGTCTGCTGATCATAAGTTTGGACCATATGTTTCTATTAATACTATAATGCAGGATTTATTTTATTGCTTTCTTTGCCGTCTTTAGGAAAAAACTTTGTATATTGTACCACCTTGTTTTTTTTATTTTTAACCATTTTCTTTCTGATAGCATGTGCTGTATGTTGTAAGCTTTGGTCTACCAACAGTAAGAAGGTTTTTTTCTCTTGTGAATAATGTCATGAATGCTACTTGAATGCAGCTGCGAATGATACAGCTATTGGCACGAGCTCTGCGTGGGAACGTTTTGATTTCAATAAAGATGCCCCTCTTGATGATGATGATGAAGAAACTGAAGGTGAATTTTACTTCAACATTGTTGACATTTTTGTCTTATTTGTCGATTTGTAGACTATAAGAAAATCTCCATTGGAACTAGTCAGCAGGCATTATATGACCTTCCAGTGTTTATTCTCATTTCCTGAGTTGTGAGGTCTTCTGTTGGCCTTTTTTTCTGGGTTTACCACAGTAGAATTGAAATTTTCAATATTACATTTTGCAGAATTGTACCTTATACTACTATTATCGTCAATGAATCAGTTCATGATTTGCATTCAATATTCCTAGGATTCATCTTATTATATTAGGTTAATTGTGAATAGACCCTCTATAGTATCACCCGATGGCGTATATACCCCTTATAGAGTTCTAGTTCTATTTGTGCCAGACTGCCAGTAGACCTCCTGTAGTACTGGCCCAAGTTCTAGTTGTAGTTTTATTAGTGAACTTTTTTGACTCTTTTAAAAGTAAAAAGTAATTAGCAATTGGGTGTCTATCCTCACCAAGGGGTCTAGCCACCTCCTTAAAACATTTTTAATGATTTTAAGAGTTAAAATTAGGGGTTCTATTCGCAAACATAAAACTATAGGAGGTCTATTTGCAATTGGGTGATACTACAGGGGGTATGTTCGCAATTAAATATTCTTTCAATTGCTTTAGTTAGCCCAAGACCTTTGAACAAGCCCCGACTCTCAAGTTTATAACTAACTATTTGTCATGATTTGTGGCCGAGTTCCATTAATATATTTAAACAAGCAATTGCTTGATCAGTTGGAATATTTTGTTTTCTTCCATATCTTTCTGTAGTGCTGAATCTCCTTTTTTACTAGCATCAAAGTATCAATTAGCTTTTCCTGGTGCATATTTTGCTAGAAATTCTTCCTCTTGTGAAGTTGTTGTCCGTAACTATTTTGATTTAGGATAACCATGCCCAATATTCAGTCTAAAGAGTTGTAAACTTGTTGGGTTTACTTCCATTTCATTTTTGTGTTTTCTGCTAACAAACCTAGTAGAAGATGTAATAACTCACATGAAGCTCTTTCTTGCACAACAAATGCAAATTGCTGTCAATTTGATATAATAATTCTAGTAATCATGTTAGTGTAAATTTCCCTTTGCTATATTGCCATAAGTACCATCTTAAATTTACCTTTTCTTTTCCCTTCACTCACAATTGATGCAACATCCCTGTACTAATATTCCGTTTGATAACCAGTGGCTGAAGATGACATCTCGGTTGTCAAAAATCTAGGTAGAAGCTTTCGGTTTTCTGCTGTAGAGGTAACAAGCCATAAGCAATGTAGCATTTTCATGATGATTGGAATCATTTTCTGAAACAAAATTAACCTCTTTGTGCATGAACATTTATTTGTATAGGCAAGACGAGAGAAAGAAGTTCAGGCTGCCCATGACCAAGCAATGTTTGGGGCACCAGTAGCAGCATCTTCACCAGTAAACCATTCTCCTGAACCAGCTGACGAGGCTGAGAATGATGCAGCTGTTGGTAATAATGGAAATCATCTCAACAGCAACCCCCTCTTAAGTGACAAGGTAAACACATCCTTTCTTCCTTCATTTCTTATTGTCAGTACACAATTACATGGGCAATGGTGGAATAAATTATCCTTTTTTATATTCCCCTTGTAGGTGCTCTCCCTCCAACAAGGTTCATGGCGAGATAGAGCTCGGAGGATTCAAACTGGATCGTAAAAAAATTGAGCTAAAATGGGGTTCCTAAAGGCTGACAAATTCTGCCACCTCAAACTCGGAAGATTTGTGTTTGCACGCTGTGTAGCGTGTATACATCTTATGAAGCATCAATGAAGGGATTCTTCTCAATACAGAGAAAATGGCAGCGAAAGAACTGATCGACAGGAGTAGGATTTTGTTTATTGTGGTTATATTTCCTTTAGCTGTATATTTCGCATGATGCTTTTGCTGATAACCGATGGAAGTGCTTGCATTCTGTATACATTTGCCAAACTTTAAATCCACAGTTTTTTTATGTTGCTGGTTCTACAGGGCTCAAGGTTTCTGTAAGCCATCGGTTTTGCTTTGTTCTGTGGGTTGGCTTTTTCGTAGTCTCTCTTTTTTTTAATGGCTACTAATATGGTCGGCTTTTAAAGTTTTCGGTTTTAGATCACGAACCTCGACCTCTCAGAGCTTGCAATTGCAAATTTGTGGTGCCATGATTGATGCTGTGTTTTATGTGATGCTATTTCGTTATGTAAGAGTTGATGATGGACATGAGAAGATTCTCCGTGCCTTTAAGCGTACATATAATATAATTTAGAGAAACGCCCATATATGATCTGGTTGGGGAAGTTGTATGTTTTGACGTATGAATCCTTGTTGCCGTAGGAGGTTTTTTCTCTTAAAAATAATTTAATTCTATTTAAACATGTTAGGGTCTACTTAGGTTCACATTGACTACATAAGCTACAATTGTTATGCAAACCTATTAAACGTGTTAGGGTTTATTTTGCCTCACACGGTCCAGATTTCTTGTACTAAGGTTTATCTAGTCCTACATTAACTAACTAAGAAGTCAATTATCTTTTAGGTTTCCTATTCGACTCAGTTATAGTTTCTGTATTTCATCCTATGTACATTTTTGACTTTTATTAGAAAGTAGTATAGCAATAATTATATATATTTTCCCCTAAAAAAAAGTAAAATAAAATCTGACGTCCTGCTAAATTTACACCGCAGCATCACAGCCGCAGGTTCGCGTTACCGAAGCACGCTTGAAGGAGCTTTGGGGCTGTTTGTTTTCTCTTTTTTAAGCTTGAAAACCTGACACACTGTCCCATTTGTGTCAGGTTTCAAGCAAAATCGCCTCTAAATTGGGCGATTTTGCTTGAAAGCCTGCCACAAATAGGACATTGTGGCAGGCTTTCAAGGCCTTTTCATCTCAAAAAAATGAAAACAAACAGCCCCAAACTGATAGGGTGTGCAATCTCCAATGCCAGCCCACTTGAGGCACAAAACCAACCAATTGAAAGCCGACAAATAAAATAAGAATCCACTAAAAAAAACAAAAAACAAATAGATATCACAGCTAGCGAGCCTCTCCCCATTCTCACCAAATCCTTCCCCTAAATCTCGCCGCCGCACTTTCCTCCTCTTTCGCCGGCGATCTCGTCTCCATGGCTTCCAGCAGATGGCTGAGGCCCGAGGTTCGATCTATTCAACGATTCTTTTCTTGAACTCTCTCTCTTTTTTTTTTGCCCTAAAAATCGCGGCTTGATCTTGTCTTCTTGATTTTTTTTTTTGACTTCAGGTTTACCCGCTCTTTGCCGCTACCGGCGTTGCCGTCGGGATCTGTGCGTTCTCGCTCGTTCGACACATCTGCATCAACCCTGAAGTCAGGTAACCTTACCTTTGGATTTGTGAGTTTCAATATTGTTGATCGGTTAGAGTGAAATTAGTTCTCTCCAACGATGGATCTCGCTCAAGATGATGAAAGACAACTAGAGATTAGATTTCATTTAGTATTTTATTGTTAAGGATTTGTTGCTTCTCTTTGCTGAGGTGTTTTAGTTAATATGTTTAGCTAGTAATGGTTATTTAGTTTTACCTGTTAGCTAGGGTATCTAGTTATGTCATTTAGTTCATAGTTTCCTTCAATTGATCAGGATTTCATTCTATAAATAACTATGTACTTTTTCATTTGAGCGGAGGAGAGAACAATAGTGAAAGCTCTGTTTATGAGTTGCCAGAAGTGTTATTAGGCATGTGAGTTGCGCGGCATGTGAGTTGCGCAGTAGGTACTTTTTTTTAAGATCTGTTTTTTGTTATCGGGTTTGGGTTTAGTGATAAATACCCAAATCTGTTTGACCCGTTCTTATTTTTAAGGGTTTCTTATGAACTCGATAGAAAGAAGTTATGAACCCAAATCCATATATTATTTACTTTTTTATATGTTTAGTCTATAGAATTTATAAAGTATGCTTATATTGAATTCATAAATGCTTAGATTATATTTAGGACATAATATTATACATATGCGCACTACCCGATATGACAATTCGATATTTAGTCAATATCCCCCGATATATCCCCGATTTTCGCTATCCGACATGGATTTCAGCCATCCGACATGAACCCGACATCCGACATTTAAAACCTTGCATTGTGGATGATCCCCTCCGTTGAACTTCATCTACATATTCTAAAACCCCAACACACCAAGTTTGAGGGTGAACCTTTCGTCGTTTGACCCTCCGTCGAGCCATGTGAAAAGTTCTATT
>BQKN01051170.1:21290-37109 GCA_022839385.1 Asparagus kiusianus | reverse complement strand
AACTTGCAGGCACAACCTGCAGACTCAGCTCCTTGCCCAGATGGGGGTAGCCGAATGTCATTCCTGGAGATAACTGGTGTCACAAGGATAGCAAGCCGAAGAGATAGTGGCACGAGTCAAAGCTGAAGAAGTGCCACAACCCAAGCCGCAGCAGCAACGCAATCAGCAAAATGCCCAGCGGTCTAAGGGAAAAGAGACTTTAGCAGCCGACTATACGCGAGTGCCACCACCTACCAAGCAAGGCAAGGTGCCAAATCAATAGAGAGCGCCAAAGCAGTATTCGTTCAAGGAAGAGCATGTGGACACCTTGTTCCAACTACTTCGGAAGAACAACAAACTGCAGCTTCCCGAAATCAGGAAACCGGATGAGGCAGGGAAAGTTGATGATCCCAACTATTGCCGTTATCACAGGTTCCTAGGCCACCCTACCAGAAAATGTTATGTCTTCAAAGACATCCTACAAAATCTGGTAAATACAAACGTACTCACTTTGAAGCCTGAACAGAAGACCGTGTCTACCAACTTGATAGCGGTCCAATTCGGCGACTTCCCACCGGTGACCACTGCAAATGGCGTCGTTCCCATTCCTAAGGGAGAGATGCATATGAAGAACGCTGACTTGCACGGTCAGAAAGACAGGGGGTTGATACCCCTTACTACCCTAAAGGGAGAAATCATGTGGGTCCACCCTGATCTAGTGGGAGACCAACAATGGACGAGCACCTCGTCCAAGAGGAAAAGAGGAAAGGCTAAGTCATCCAACATGATTATCCCCTCCGTAACTGAAAACGATGATCACCTCAAGCCTCTCACTGATTCAGAAGAGGAGAGGATTGTCCTGGCAGCATACCCAGGAGACAACCCTGGCACTCGGTCAGGGAAAGCCTACTTGAGGGATTACGGCCAGAACGCTCAAGAGGTGGAAGAACAGCCCCAAGACGCTAGGGGTTCTATACCAAAGAAGCCGGCCGATAAAGGAAAGCAAAAAGAGGTCCGGTTTAACAAAAATCTGCACCAGGAACATGGAGAGTCGAGCGCACCTTTCCAATTCAATGTCATGGCGCAGCTGGCCAACATACCAGCCAGGATTACATTATAAGAGCTCCTGAAACTGTCCAGCACTACCAAGGAAGCTCTGATTGAAGCTTTAAAGAATACAGAGAGCTTCATCACCCAAGTTACTCCAATTCCCGAAGCTTCGGAAGAACAAACTTGCCGGCAATGTCTGCAGGCGGCAAGGAGCTTACCTTGCATATCCTTCACTCAAGAAGATATGCAAGTCAAACACAAGCATGACAGACCTCTATACTACACAGGATACATTGGGTCATCAGAGATCAGCCGTGTTCAGGTCGACCCAGGTTCAGCACTCAGCATCATGCCTTACAGGGTCATGCAGGTGTTAGGAATTCCTATGCATCGGCTGAACACCACCCAGACAACCATCTTTGGGTTTAATGCAAATAGCACTCGGCCCCTGGGAAAGATTAGACTTAGGTATCAAATCGGAGATCTTAAGTCCGAAGTGACCTGTTATATAATAGATGCGGACACGTCCTACAATCTTTTGTTAGGACGACCTTGGATACATGCGAACCGCATTGTCTCATCTACTCTGCATCAGGTCATGAAGTATGCTAACGACGAGGGGGAAGTCCGAACTCTGATTGCATAAAAATACCCCTTCCGAGGAGTCGAGAATTTCCACACCGACTCCGTCTTCTACCTGGAATCCCAGGAGAAAGAAGATGTTGACAGCGGCAACGAAGCTGACATCGAACCAGATCCTGATGAAGATTGTCCTTGGGAATTAAACTTTGATGTAATGGGTCAGGGTGACAATAATAATGTACCGAGTGAGGGCGAGTGGTGCATTAATGAAGATTTTATTTTGGCGTACTTGTCTGATGTTCCCTTTAAAATGAACAAATAGAGAATAATACTAATGCAGGTACCAATCCATGGCACGTACTGTGCACAGAGGCATCACTCACATTGCCAATTGAGTCGTCCTTCGTTTCAGACGAAGAGATAGAAGACGCACAGAAGGCTTTCTTCAAAGTCCCATCCAAAAGGAAAGGGCGGAAGCCGATCTGTTTCGGGAAGGTCAAACCTATACAACTCAAGCGAGGAAGTTCGGAGGAAGACGATGGAGTCCCGCAATTCCATTATCACGAACCGAACTCCCTTCGATTAATGAAACAAATGGGGTATGACTTTGATGAAAAGCAAGGTTTAAACTTCGGGAAAGGAAGACGAACACCGATTCGGATGTCTCTAACCCCCAAAGGGAAACCCCCAGATTACTACCAAAAGACCAGAAGGGGTTTAGGATTTGTCACACCTCCCGCTGTCTTAGAAAATGAAATAAGTAATTATCTGCGTCAGGACCACTCATCCGGAACGTCTGCATACGAGTCCGATGTCAGTGTCGGACCTCTCTTTAGAAATCTGACCGTGAATATGGTTTCAACTAGTCACCCAGATGAAGATGCAGGGGGTGATGAAGGATTAATGGAATCAACCAATGACCCCTGGATCAAACGTCTTAACATCTTGTGGGATATGCGATTCGAACAACGCGAACCACCCACTGAAGATAAAGTGGTCCAGGTTAACATGGGAGACGAACAGGACCCTAAACCCATTTTCATAGCCGAAGATTTATCATCATCTGAGAAAGAAGACCTTATATCTCTCATCCGAGAATATATAGATGTCTTTGCTTGGAATTATGAAGACATGCCTGGTCTTGACCCAAAAGCGGCCATGCATCGTCTCAACATCGATCCGGATGCCAAACCCGTTAAACAACAGCAACGCCGGTTTCGCCCAGAGATCATGGAAGCCATCGAGTCTGAAGTAAAGAAGCTCATAGACTCAGGCTTTGTCCGGGAAGAACAACACCCAGACTGGGTAGCCAACATTGTTCCAGTTCCTAAGAAAAACGGTAAAGTCCGGATATGCATCGATTTCCGTGACCTTAACGCAGCTTGTCCAAAGGACGAATTCCCGCACCCTATCACGGATGTCATGATCGATAATACCTGCGGATATGAAAGAATGTCTTTCATTAACGGATTCTCCGGGTACAATCAGATCAAGATGCACCCAGACGATGAGAAGCATACCGCATTCAGAACACCGTTGGGGGTGTATTGCTACACGGTGATGCCCTTCGGCCTGAAAAATGCAGGTGCAACTTATCAACGTGCAATGAACGCTATCTTCCACCAACATCTGCGTAAGAAGATAGAGTGCTACGTTGATGACAAAGCGGTGAAAAGACAAAGTAAGGATGATCATCTTGCAGACTTAAAGACAATGTTCGAAATCATGCGGACACATCAGCTGAAGATGAACCCTACAAAATCATTTCTCGGGGTATCGAGTGGAAAATTCCTGGGATTTATTGTCACGTCCAAGGGAATTTCTCTAGATCCAGAGAAGATACGCGCCATCCAAGACATGCCATCGCCGAAGAATCTCAAAGAGCTCAGAGGTCTGCAAGGCAGATTGGCCTACATCCGGAGGTTCATATCTAACCTCTCCGGGCGCTGCCAACCTTTCTCGAAGCTTATGAAGAAAGGCGTATCCTTTATTTGGGATGAAGAATGCCAAAAAGCATTTGAAGAGATCAAGAAATATCTCACCCAGCCACCTGTTCTCGTGACCCCTATATCAGGAAAACCATTCCTGTTATATGTGAGGGCTATGGATCATTCGCTAGGAGCGCTGCTGGCCCAGAATGATGATCAAGGTCAAGAGCAATCCATCTACTACTTAAGCAGAACCATGATGGGAGCCGAACACCGGTATAATCCGGTTGAAAAAGAATGTCTCGCTTTGATATTCGCAGTTCAAAAGATGCGACATTACCTAGTTGGACAAACGATTCACATCGTCTCTAAGGTGAATCCCTTGAGAGTGTTGATGACGAAACCATCATCTCTGAATTGCCGACTCACAAAGTGGGCCATTCTCTTGTCACAATACGACATGCAATTCATGCCCCAAAAGGTAGTCAAGGGTCAAGCATTGGCAGATTTCTTAGCCGATCATCCGGTGCCAGGGTCATCTAGATTGTATGAAGAGTTACCCGACGAAGTCGCCGAAGCTTGTGTCACTCAAGAATCTACACAAGTGTGGAAACTATTCTTCGACGGTGCGTCCAGAGCAAACCCTCATGGAGCAATTACCGCAGGAGTAGGGGTGGTGTTCGTCTCTCCTAACGGTCACGTAATCCCAAGAGGATTCTCCCTAATCGAACCCTGCACCAATAACGTAGCTGAATATAATGCTTTGCTACTAGGAATGCGACTCGCCGAAGAACTCAATATTCGGCATCTTGAGGCCTACGGTGACTCTCAGTTAATTGTAAATCAAGTTCGAGGGGAATATGAAGTACGTCATGAGGATTTAATCCCGTACTACTTCGCAGTGCTGAAGCAATCTAAGAGGTTCGAGGGATTCTTTATTGAATACATTCCACGAGCCCAGAACGCTTACGCAGATGCTTTGGCTTCATTGGCAACTTCGCTGGCATTACCGCCAGGTACCGAAACGACTATCCCAGTCTCAGGACGTGAACTATATTCCTCCAAGATTCCTAAGGAGGAAAACTCAGACAAGATAATGTCGGAAGAGGTTTGCATAACCTCCATAGAGTTCGAATCTAGAGATTGGCGATTCCCGTATATTGACTACGTTCTGTACGGAATTCTACCCGACGATCCTAAGGAAGCGGCCGCCATCAAACGAAAAGCCCTCCGATTCTATTATGATGCAGTCTCTCAGATTCTGTATCGTAAATCCCATGACGGCATTCTGCTTCGATGTCTTTCTCAAAAAGAAGCAAAAGAGGCCCTCAAGGAAGCTCACGACGGAATGTGCGGAGCTCATCAGCCTGGAGCTAAGTTAGGAGATCGCCTCCGTCGAATTGGCTATTACTGGCCAAAGATGTTCTCAGACGCGGTTGACTACGCTAAACGTTGTCACGCATGTCAAATTCATGGGGATTTCATCCACCAAGCACCTGGGAACTTACATCCCACATCTGCATCCTGGCCATTCGAAGACTAGGGCATGGATATTGTGGGTCCAATTTCTCCTCCAACTTCTAAAGGACACCGGTTCATCCTGACCGTGACCGATTATTTCTCCAAGTGGGCGGAGGCAATCCCGTTGAAAGAAGTCAAGACTTCCAACGTAATCAAATTCATCAAACACCATGTTGTCTACCATTTTGGAGTTCCGAGGCGGATAGTTCATGACAACGGGACACAATTCGTCAGTTTTGGGTTCCAGAGATTTTGTGACAAATTCAGAATTCAGAGTGTCGCATCTATGGCATATTATCCGCCAGTGAATGGTCTTGCAGAAGCCTTTAACAAAACCATTGTGAAACTTCTCAAGAAATTCGTTTCCAAGAGCCGACGTGACTGGGATGAGAGGCTCGGCGAATGTTTGTGGGCCTACCGCACAACGGTGAGGACCCCTACGAGAGCTACACCGTTCTCGCTGGTATATGGCTGTGAAGCCGTATTGCCACTGGAGATCCAGATTCCTTCTCTGAGGGTCTCTATCACAATGGGACTAACAGAAGAAGAAAAGCATCAATGGCGTCTGCAAGAACTTAAAGCCCTAGACGACAAATGACTTCAAGCTAAGCAGCAGATCGAAATGTATCAAGCTCGGATTTCCAAAGCCTATAATAAAAAGGTTAAGGAACGGACTTTCAAGAAAGGCGATTTGGTCTTAGCCAACAAACGACCCATGGTGATGACACACAAAACCAAAGGGAAGTTCAACCCTAAATGGGAAGGGCCCTTCGTAATAGACTCAGTTTATTCGAACGGAGCATATCGCCTCATCAATCAACAAGGAGACAGGCTCATGATGCCAATTAATGGGAAATTCCTAAAGAGATATTTCCCGTTAATCGTGTAGCTCCCTAAACCCTAGCTAAATCAGGCTGGGGGTTGTCTATTTAAAGTGTAACTCTATTTTGTATCTCGTCAAGTTAACACTACACCTCTGACGATTGAAATTTTCTAGAATTGTTTTATAATAATAAAGAGAATTTCGTTTTCATATTGAGTTGACACTATGCTTTTTCATTGTCTTGAATCATATTTCAACACAAGAGATAATGAAAACCAAAATGATATCATTTCCATTCAATATTGTTAATTTGAATACAAAAGTGAAAGCAATTGAAAAGGAAAATGATACAAAGTCATCCCTCCATCAAAAGTAGCGCAAATCCTAAGTATCGGGACTCATCAGTCTAAAAGACTTGAGTTTAGATTTCAACACTGATATATTCTCCTCGCGAGCCTTTCTGATTTCTTCAGTTATTTTGCTCTTGAGCTCCTCTTCATTGGGCGTTGCTTCTGCAAGTTCTCGCCGAAGTTTATCGGCAACAACAATTTCGTCGCAATAGCATTTGAAGAGTCCATCGCAATAACCAGCGAACCCTTTTAAAATCTCCACACCATCAGCTAGCTGAGCGTTTATCTGAGGCACTTCAACGCCAGCACGAGCAAGCTCTGCTGCGGTATCCCGGAGACCCACAGCAAGGTTGCCCATGTCCCTCTGTACCTGGGTATGTTCTTCACGCAGGTGAGCAAGACGAGGATCCGTTTCGGATAAACTCTTCCGAAGATTCTCTTGCTGTTGTGTTCTCGAAGCCTTGGCCTCAGAAAGAGCCTGATCCACTTCTGGGCCTATGTCGTTACGTTGCAGCATGGAGAGGAATTCCAGCTCATATTCCAAGATGATAAGGCTCTCACGACAGTTCTCGGTCCATATTTTATCGCCCTGATGCTTGATCTTAGCCAAGCATTCCAGCAAATGAGGTTCAAAAACCTTGTAACTTACGTCCCCGAGACTGACAATGTCAATGGTTATTTGCATCCAACGCTCCAATTGTTCGATGAGCTCCCTCAGTGTTTCAGAGCTTGGGGGTGGAGCAGTCGGATAAACGAAGCAGTTCGCATAATCAGTGCGAGTAGAGGTGTGCGGGGCTTCAGATAAGAATTTTTTGATCATCTCTGACATGGAGCCTAAAGTATCCTCTTCCTGCTCACCGATTGTCATTTCAAGACCAGGAGAAGCAATTGGAAGAGAAGTGTCCCCTCTGTTCTCAGGAGATGCAATATGCGCTGATTTTATCGCATCACCCATCAATTTGCCCTTCTTTGAATTTTTAGCTATGACAGGCAGTCGTTTACGCACCCTCCTGTCATACTCGCCTTGTTCAGCAGCAGAAAGAGCCTTCTTACCCGATCTCAGGAGACGAGGTTCAAGAGCAGGCACTTCTGGAATTGGTTTTTCTTCGGGAGAGTCAGCAATCGGTGTTTCCTCTTCGATCTCCATAGGAGTTTCTTCCCTGGGAGGCTTGATGGTGGACAAATTCCTAGGAGCTTCAACAGCTCCGGATGCTTCCTGTTCACAAGATAAGAATTCTTCTATCCCCGGCAAACGGGAACTCGAAGATCTACTCCTCAAACGATACAACTCTCGAATCTCACTTATGCAGGAAGTATAGACATCATAGTCCGAGATTTGGGAGACCTCTTCAAACCAGTTGCGAAAATCTGCAACGGTAGAACAACCGGGCGATGAGTTAGGCAAAGTGAAGTGCGCGTGAGTTCCTCCTGCTGAAAAGAAGTACCATGCGCGAGCTCCTTCATACAAATTCCCAATAGGAGCCAATGCTGGGTTGGGATTGCTAACATAAAGCTGGTCATATCCGAATTGCCTAGCGAATCGAGAAGGCACATAAGGCTCAATGAAGCACTTCTCCCGCAAGCGGTAGACCAGGTAGCCTAACCTGATCATAAGAAGCTAGTTGAATGTGCCCTCTTCCAAAGAAGGCGAGCCTTTAAAAAGCAAGTCTATGAAAAGAGCATTTTCTACATCAGTTCCGTCAAAGTCGGGAGCGCAACAGAAAATCCGATAACTATCTTCCCGAGATAGGAGTTGTCGAGCCCTGACTATGTAAGAATACATTCACGTGGCCGACTCTAATCTCTGCACGAAGGGAATATAAGCATCATCGCCCTCATATACTCCTGTCATCAGTAAAGGGCAGTGCAGTACAAACCAGGCCACCAAATATGTATATGGCATTGGTACACGAGGTGGGGGAGCTCTCCCAGCTTTCTTCCTGGTAGCTGTAATTTCTGAAGCGCTAAGAAGTTCTGAGGTCAACATCCTTAGGCCACTTTGCATGCAGCCGACCATAGCAGTTAGGAGACTCACAGGTCTTCCATGCGCTAATAAAGTAGCTGGGTACACAACCTCAGCTAATATAGCCTCAGCTGGTTTTGTCGGTGTCACACACCGCTTCAGCCAAATCATGAAGAAGCCCGCGAGAATAGCCTCATCAGAAATAGGGACTGTGGCCTAGTGGTGGAAATTTTCGAACTCGACACCAGCCTCGAAATCATCTTCCATGTGCTCTGTTGTGTAGGTGGCATTAGAAGCCTTAATCCGAGCTTTGGCCATCTTGGGAGAGATGGCTGCAACACGAGAGACGACTGCCTCTTTCCGGTTTAAATTCTGAAAGAGATATTCTGCCCACGTGGTATGCATGATGCCTCCCCCACGCATCCCACAGACTTGAGCACATATGTGGAAGTGGCACATCAACTCCCAGAAAGTAGCATAAATTTCTGGGTGCGCCAACCTCAGCTGAGAAAGCTCTTCGGTAGTGGGGATGAACTCTTCGTAGGGTGTTTTTCCAAGTGGCAATCCCGACACTGCTTGCATCTCATGAAGAGCAAAACCTAACTCTCCTGCAGGTGTGAAGAATGTGCAGCTATCGGGGTTATACTTCTCTAACATAGCGAAGAAATTATGATAACTCTGCACGACACCCCGTCGAGTAGCCAACACGGGAATTGTGAGACCCGATTGAGTGAGTGATTCCTTAAGTTCACCAAGAACGAAGTCAATCATACGGGTCCACCAACCTCCTTCTCCAGAGCAAACCCATCCAGGGGACCTGAACAATTAGGTAGAAAATTCACCCCGAGTTGCAAGGAATTGACGAATAAAGAGATTCGCTGGGCGTGGCATTTCCGGAACCTGATCCTTCTTCTCAAATAAACTAGGTCTCAACCCCTTGAGCTGCCCTCCGATTTGTGTACGAGCCCTTTGACCAAAATCAAACGACACATTTTCCTTCTCTTTGACTATGTCGAAAGTCAGACTCCGACGGCGGCTTGCATTTAAGAAGTAGGAGAGGGGGTACATCCTCTTCATGTTCGGAAGGAAGAAATAGCGATTGCCAACTTTTCACAACAACTTCGAGTCTTCTGCATATATGAGGTGATCCTCGATGGATATTCGATCTCCGAATATGAACGCTGGTTTAGGAAACTGAGCATGACCAGCAGGGGTCTCCATGTCTAAGTCAGTGATCAAAATTCTAAGAGTAGAACATTGAGGAGATCTAATCATGTCCGTTCTCTCCGAGTCAGCAAAAGTACAAGGCGGAATTATGTTTTGAAGACTAAAGTTTCATTCGCATCAGGTCCGCTAATATACCCAAAATGATGCTCTTGTGAAAGCGGCATGTTTGGTAGAAGCACTGCACAATCAAAAAGCAGATGTTAGCAGATATAAGTGAGCTATCGACATAGAAATAGAACCCAAAACATAAAGGGTTTAAGTCTCATGTGAAAATCACCAACGCGAGGGTCGAGCATCGCGTCAGAAATCTCAAACGCGAGAGTCGAACCTCGTGTTTAAAAAAATTAGAACGCGAGGGTCGGAACCCAAAGGGGATCCCAACCCCGCGTCTTCATCGAATTAAAACGAGTCATCTTCCTCGTTATCAAGAACCCATCTAGGATTTTTAGAAAACTTGCCAAAGCAAGTTCTTTCAGTCAGCACTTACCACGACAAGGAAACTCCTGTGACGGCGGGGATGATGATGACATCCTAGCACGAACAGGAACACCGCCGGCGCCCTCAACCGACGGTGTTTCGGAAGTCGCTCCGGCGACTTTCTTGGAGCTCGAGCCTACTCTTTGAGGCGCCATCGATGCAGTAGATCGGAGGAGGCGTTTTCGAACGAAGGAGACGAAGTTCGTCGAAGATCTCGCCAAAGTCAAACGAGATTTCTCATTCTTGGAAATGGCCGAAAGTGGAAAGAGTCGAATGACTCTTGATGTGACCACTTAGGTCTATTTATAACAGCTATCAAGCTGTTGAGATGGCTCGGGACTCTAGAAGAATCCCAACCGTTTTTCAAAACGTAAATCTTTTATGTTTTTAGATAAAGTCAGTTAAGACTTTAAATCTCAACGCGAAGTTCACACCCACGTTCGAACGCTAGGCTCAGACCAGCGTTATGAAGGTTCTTAACCTCGCGTTTCTTACCTCAAACGCAAGGGTCACCTTAGCGTTATAACTCTTACAAATGAAGAATCCTTGATATTTATTCTCTAAGTTCATGGATTCTTTCAGCAGAGTGCGTTCAAAACTCTATATCTCCTCAACCCATCAGGTTAATATTACACCTCAGATGGTCATCGCCCTAACAGAGATTGAATTTAGTTATTATCACTATCAATATGACTATAACTCCTCTGTTAGAATCCACTTATCGATTCTCATCAACAGAATGATAAGTCCTCGAAATCACTCAGATTATTTTCAATTTGTTAGCTCTCTCCAACAGGGCAATAAATAACTAGTGTGTCAACTCCTTCCAGCGGGGTAATGAAACTACCCAAAATCTTGTTCAAATCCTAAGTATCATAATTCATCACTCCGATGATAAGAATACTTAGTGATTTTCCCCAGCAAGACATAAAAGAATTTTATCCCCACAGACGTCACGTTAATATCACACCTCTGACAAATATCAACTTATCGACTCTCCCCAATAGAGCGATAAGTCCTCAAAATTGCCCTGATCGCAATATTTCTCTCGTCACGTTAAAATTACACCTCTGACAAAATCAACTTATCGACTCTCTTCAATAGAGCGATAAGTCCTCAAAATTTCCCTGATCGTAATATTTCTCTCGTCACGTTAAAATTACACCTCTGACAAAATCAACTTATCGACTCTCTTCAATAGAGCGATAAGTCCTCAAAATTGCCCTGATCGCAATATTTCTCTCGTCACGTTAAAATTACACCTTTGACAAAATTAACTTATCGACTCTCTTCAATAGAGAGATAAGTCCTCAAAATTGCCCTGATCGTAATATTTCTCTCGTCACGTTAAAATTACACCTCTGACAAAATCAACTTATCGACTCTCTCCAATAGAGCGATAAGTCCTCAAAATTGCCCTGATCGCAATATTTCTCTCGTCACGTTAAAATTACACCTCTGACAAAATCAACTTATCGACTCTCTCCAATAGAGCGATAAGCCCTCAAAATTGCCCTGATCGCAATATTCCCCTTACCAAGTCAGAATTACATCTCTGGCATTTATAGACTTCTTTCAGTGTTTAAAACCAAAATAACACGGGAAGGATTCTGCTTTGCAACTTGATTCTAGGAGAATAATCAAATATTTGTCCCCAGCAGTTAGAAATTTTCTAGAGTTATTTTACGATAGAAAATTTTTGAGTATTCCTCGTGATTCGTTGTTTAAAATCAAGACATGATAAATGCAAGGAACACTAAAGGATCAATATCACTTGTTATTCAAAAGCCAAAAGAAAGTGATACAAGACAAACTCGTTCTTATCAAAAGAACCTTAAAAAAAAAGAGTTCACTCATGCATCAAATCAAAAGTTGTGAGTTGAGTCTTGAGCTCGGCTAATTCTTTCTCGTGATTAGCTCGCACTATAGCTTCAGCCTTGGCCCGGAGTTCATCCGCACTTGGTGTGATGATGGCCGCCACTTTGTTCCTGGCCTCCTCTAAGGCTAAAGCCTGTGCATGATATTCCAAAGCACTATTGGCATTCTGAGTGCTAAGGAGGTTGACAATACCTTCTTCGCGGGAAAGTTCAGCCTTCAACCGTAGGACTTCAGCTTCAGCTTCAACAAGTTTGTTCTGAAGCGAATTCATAGAAGCAGTTGAGCGTTCTAGTTCTTCTCGCTTCAGAGTGTTACGCTCATGAAGCTCTGCAATCTGACGCTCTTTTTCAGCCAAGTCCCGTTCTAGTGCTTCCCGCTGAATTACCTTTGCGACCTGAAGCTTAGCCAAAGTTAACATAATCTGCGGCTGAAGCTCCATGTGGCCCATTGCCTCGAAGCGTTCTAATTTCTCTTCCAAGCGAAGGATGATCTCTAAGCAGCGCTCGAACCATCGAGTATCGCCCACGCTCCGGACCCCATTCAAGCCTGCCTCCAGAAGAGGTCGAAAGGAATTCAAAGTTCCCTGACCATTCATCATGGACTCAACCACCGTCTTCGCAAGGCCATTCAGGTATGCTAAAGAAATCTGAAGGAATTTGGGTGCATTAGCAAGCTTGACAACCGCACCCGAAGATACCCCTCCGGCAGCTGAGATCGGTGCATCAAGATGATGACTAGCAGGCGATCCGGGTGCCGAAGCTGCAGAAGCAATCGAAATGTTCAATTGTGAAGGACTTGAGGTCAAAGCCATCAATGCCTTCGCTTGAGATGAGCTTGGCCCAGCCTCTGTTGGAGTGTGTGAGATCTTCATCGCAGCTTTCGGTGAAGTTTCCACCGCAGAAGGGTCATGCAAAGCCTGTCCCTGCGAAGGGGCTGACCCTGGCTCAAGCTGCTGTTCTGGAGGAGGAGTCACTGCAGTGGTCTCAGAAAATGTGGCAGGCGGAGCAGTTGCCTTGGGTGAGCCAGGTAGATGTTGCTCTTGTGGAGGAGCCGACGCCGGCACAAGTTCTTGCTCTAAAGGAGCAGTTGAAGTAGTCCCGGGAGTAGGTGAACCTGCACGAAAAAACGGTCGGAACGCGAAAAAAGCATGCGGGATAAGTCGAAACAAACTAAGCTTACCGGTGAGATAAAAAGGAGTATAACCAGATGCTTTATCAGATGGAGCCTTGGGAACATCGTCAAAAAGAGTTATGTCATCCATAGAATTATGCTCCTTATCCTCCGCATCATCACCCGGTAAATTGCTAACTTCAGCATCCTCACCATCTCTATCTTCGTCAGCCTCATCACCAACCGAGGAGCCTTCATAATCAACTCGCTCCTCATCATCCCGGGTAGCTAAAGGTTCAGAAAGACTGGTGTCAGCAACTGGTTTAGTCATAAGTCCTGTTGTAGGACTGGACACCAAATCACCAGCTTGTGACATTAGCAAGGAAGGAGAAGGGGATGGATTCTCTTCGATATCCCTCTGCTCCAATACCGGAGATTTAGGAAGGCCCATCACCGGTGCAGATTCAGCATCTGCGGTCATAAACTCATCCTCTTCATCTTGAGGGGGATGGTAAGAAGAAACATCACCCGAAAGGGCTGGCCCACGAGAGCGAAGCCCAGTCCTATGTGGCAAGCCCGCAACAGAAGATTCCTGTTGTTCTTCATCTTCAGCAGCCCTGATGGCCTCTGCCATCAACTTAGACTTTTGTTGGCCTTTGGGGGGAGAATCAACCAGCAGCTTCCGACGAATCTGTTTGTCATATTTGCCGGTCTCATCCGCTGAGAGTTTTCTCTTCCCAGCTGCTCTGGTCACGGGGAGGTTAACCGCTCGTTGCTCTTCCGCCTGAACAGGCTCAGCTCCTTGCTCCTCTTCCTGCCCAGCAGGCTGGTTTTCAACAGCTAGGAACTCATCAATCCCTCTCAAGCGGGATGTCTTGGACCCCTTTCTTAAAACATACATGTGCCTAATGTCCTTTAGGCAAGATGTGTTTAAGTTGTAATTGGGAGTCTAAAAAGCTGCGTAATACCAATTGCAGAAGCTTATGGAGGTATAGGAGTTGGCAGTTTTGTGGGAAAGCTTGAAGACAGCCTTGGTACAACCTGCCACAGAATAATACCAGGCCCTGGCCCCTTCATATAAATTGCCCACAACCGATAGTTGAGGACGAGGGTTCCCGACATACAACTGATCGTACCCAAATTGGCGAGCAAACCTATAAGGTTGGTAGGGCTCGACGAAATAGTTGACGCCTTGCCGGAAGACTAAGTAGCCTGGTCTGATGGAGAGAAGCCAATGGAAGACACCTCCGCTTAGCTAAGTGAATCCATTAGGACCTGCTATGTCCTGATATTCTGCGCCATAGATGCCGCCCTCGAAATCAGGGAAACAGCGGTAGATATGGAAGTTGGTGTCTCGCGCTAAGATTTGGCGAATTCTAACCATGTACCCCCCTTCCCATTTCGCAGACTCTAGTCGTTGCATGAATGGGACAAATGAATCTCCCGGGGGAGAGGCAGCGCTCATCAAAGAAGGACAGTGAAGCACGTACCAAGCCATCAAATAGGTATACGGCATTGGCACCCTAGGATTGGGAGTTTTGAAAGTCTTGTGACCATCAGACTCCACCTCTGTAGTGTCAACAAAGTCCGAACTCAACTCTCGTAATTCGAACTGCAAACAACCCACCATGGCACTGAGGAGGCTCACAGGCCTCCCGTGGGCTAGAAGGACAGCGAGGTAGATCACCTCAACAGCAAGAGCATCGATCGGCCTGGTAGGGACGACGCACCGCTTGAGCCACAGCATTAAATATCTAGCCAAAAGCGTCGTATCAGAGATAGGGAGCAGAGCTTGGTAATGAAAACTCTCAAATTCTGTATGGGCCGGGAAAACATCTTCCTTGGCCTCATTTGTGTAGTGGGAGGTAGCATCGTCGATTCGGGCTTGGACTTCTTCCAAAGTACTGGCAGATAATCGGTACACTAAGCCCCCCTTATTGGTCAAGTTCTGGAATAAATATTCCGCCCAAGACACTTGTTTAATGCCGCTTCCTCGAGCCCCCGTCAGCTGCATACAGATGTGGAAGTAACACATGACTTCCCATAAAGTGGCATAAATTTCGGGGCTGGTCTTCTTTAAAAGCTGGAGTTCTGCTGATCCCGGAACAAATTCTTCATACGGCAAATCTCCAAGAAGAAGACCCGAGACTTCGTGCATCTAATGAAGAGCGAAGCCCAACTCCCCCACAGGAGTGAAAAAAGTGCAAGTATCAGGGTTATATTTCTCCAGTATGGAGAAAAAGTGAAAGTGGCTCTGGACAATTCCAAACTTAGTGGCCCGCACAGGAACTTTCAAACCAGCCTGGGAGAGAGGCGCATCTAATTCGTCCAAAATGAACTTGGTCATCCGGGTCCACCACCCTGACACTGGAGAATGAACCCAGCCAGGGGTTCTAAATCCTTGCGCGGGAAACTCTCCTTTCTTCTCCACAAACCTCCGGACAAAAGTCCTCGCCGGACTAGCCACCTCGCCAAGGGGATACTCTTTAGCAAACAAACCCGGGCGTAAAGCAGTCACTTGTCGGTGATAACCAGCTGTGCGGACTGTAGGCGTCAAAAAATGCTAATAGATATCCAAAACATAAAAAATCACTCAAAACTGGGAAAATCACCAAAAACTCACAAAAATGAACTGTCTCGCCAGCGAGACAGTATTTGCTGTCTCGCCAGCGAGACAGTCTTTGCTGTCTCGCCAGCGAGACAGTCTTTGCTGTCTCGCCAGCGAGACAGTCTTTTGCTGTCTCGCCAGCGAGACAGCGTTGAAATGGTCAATAACCACCTTGAATAACTGCCCTACACGTGTCCACTAACTGCCAGGGGACGTGGGAAATAACGTGGGCAAAAATCACGTGAATAACTGCCAAAATAGCGGAGTTTGAAACGTGGGGAGGCAGTTACAGCAAAACTGCCAAGAATATTCGTTTGGCGCGA
>BQKN01051170.1:394-21190 GCA_022839385.1 Asparagus kiusianus | reverse complement strand
GCGCGACAGTATTTTACTGTCTCGCTGGGCGAGACAGTAAATTTACTGTCTCGCTGGGCGAGACAGCAAACACTGTCTCGACCAGCGAGACAGTAAAACACTGTCGCGCTGTACTGATTTGCTGTCTTGTTGAGTTTTGACAGTTGCAGACTTTGGAGGCTATAAATACCCCCCTAGGGTCTCTTCTGACGAGGATCGAGCATTTGTTAGAGCATTCCAGAGCAGAGAGAGCAGAGATTTCAGTTCTTGGAGCAATCCCTTGACATTCAAGCTTTGACTTGTTTTCAAGAAGAACGACTATCTTACTTCGATAAGATATCGTTTCAAATTCTCACTTCGATAACGAAGAAAGAATCATAAACCTCCACTCACGATCTTCGAATCGGTGGTCAACGAGCCAAAGCACTCCCGGCACAGGCAAAGTCCCACAAAACAGTGTTCGATAAACGAACTCTGTGTTATTTTCTTCAAGAGTTGTAATTTTTCTTATTTTTCATTGTAATTCTCTGTAATCAAAAGAAGAATAATGGAAATGGCAATGAAGACAACTTTTGCTGAAAACAAACTGGCGACCACAGTGGGAGCCAGCGGCTTCGCTGCCGAAGCCGCCGTGTCGCAGCCGATAAAGATCATCGTCAGCGAGGAGATCGAATATGAATTCGATCAGTCGAAATATGAGGAATACTTATCATCTTCACCTTCAAAATCGTCCTCTCCGCGCAAGTGTAGGAAGACTTCCTCTCCCAGGAAAACTTTCAAGTCTGCAACGCCAATGAAGGCCGCAGATGAAAACTCTTTCCCGATCGTTGCTAAGGAACCTGTCCGCAACGTTTCTGCTCCAAGTGACTCCGTACCAATTAAGGAGTCTTTGATGAATAGCTCACCGGTGCTGACGAAGAGGGCTCGTCAGAGACAACGCCAGCGCCGTGCTCGACAGCTGGCCAAGGCCATGCAACAAACTGACGGGGTCCACTACTATGCGGACCTAGAGTCGAGGAAACAGAAATCAGTACAATTGCCTCAACGGCAAGATAATCATATTTCTGCAAAGCTTACGACAGAGGAATGGACCCTCGTCAAAAGGGCCCGTTCAACCCTGAAGGAACGGATACAGAGACGAAAAGAAAAGGCCGCTCACGCTCGTGCTCTCCGCCAACAAGTACAAGGAACTAAAAAGGAGTTGGTATCTAAAAAGCCAACAAAGAACCGTAGAGTTTGGGTGCCGAAGACGCCGCAAGCATCTGTTCCGGGCCCGTCTACCGCCTCAACGGTAAAACCCTGGGTTAGCCCAGATTTGTCCAAATTTAAAGTCACAATGGCGGATCGCCTCGGTCCTTCAATTGACAATCGAGGCAAAGCCCCAATCAAAGAAAAATTAGATCCAGTAAACAAACCCTTGGTGGTTTCCTACACAGGGGGTCGTAAACACCCTCCTGTCAGAATTGATCTGGTCCAAGACAAGAGAATATCGGTTCATGATCGTCTTGGACCCGTGAAGACTCCACTCCCACAAGGGGGCGTATTTAAAAACTTAACCTTGGATCGCTCAGAAACAACAAATAATCGTCCTGTGCATGTTAACAAAGTTCATAAACCAAAGATAGGTTGCTCAAATCACGGTAGTGATGAGCTGTACTATCAAAACAGTAAATCAAGAAAAAGGATTGTTCGGGAAGACGAGTCTCATTGCGCATGCGAGAGACTCATCAAAGCGGTATTAACAGAATGCGGTTGCTCACAAACTCCAAAACGAGTTTCCGTATTTCAGAGACTGTCGACTGAAGCGTCAAAATCCAAAATGAGGCGTTTCAACCAAAGGAAGCCTGCAAGGCGACAAGATGAATTCCCTGAGGTCACCATTAATATGACCGGCAGAGGAAAACAACAGTTAGTCAACCCGGACCCTGATTTCTCTTCAGAAGGGAGAGTTGAGCGGGGTCTTTCTCAAAGAATGGAGCGGTTACAACGGAGGGCTAACCGACGCCGAGATTATAAAAGGATGCATGAAGGCTTATCATCAGAAGAAGAATTATCAGATACCTGCTCTGCTATCGCTTCAGACGGTACTGCGTCCAGTGTTGGGCAAGCGAGGAAATCGTTCGCGATCACGCCAGACCAATTGGCTCAGATACTACAAGAAGCGTTAGCCAAACAACGCGAAGAGATCAGAGCCGAAATCAAAACGGAAATGGAGTTGACAATGCAGCAGGTACGAGACTTGCAGGCTCAACAGCACCAACCGGAATCAAGCCAGAAGGCAGAATCCAGTAAACGCAATGCCAAGCTTGTACATATAGCTGAGGATGATGACAAAGAAGACGAGACTATCTTTGATGATCCTCCTCCAGATAAAGACGATTCTGGAAGCGGTCCAGCCAAATCAACTCTTCAAGTTCATCTGAAGAAGACTGAAGAGGAAGACAAGAAGATACAGGACCTTGAGAGCAAAGTCAACGCCTTGATGACGGCTCAAGAAGTGAAGAAGACGGGCATTCCATACCCGTATCCGAGGGAGTGGGATTTGATTCCTTATCCCCCAAAATTTAACTTGATTAACTTTACTCCTTTTGATGGCAGGGGTTCACCAACTCAGCACTTGATCTATTTCAAGTCACATCTCGGCGCAATATCAGGAAATGAAGCCCTGATGGTCCGGTCATTCGTAGGAACCCTCCGCGGGTCTGCCTTCGATTGGTACCGACGCCTTGAACCTCGGAGCATCACCAGCTGGGGAGATATGGAAGAACTGTTTCTCACCAACTTTTTCGATGACGACACAGAGGTCTCCATTGGCTCGTTATTGGACGAGAAGCAAAAGAATGGGGAATCAGTTGACGTCTTTGTCAAACGGTTCCGGAACAAGGCGGTGAACTGCCGAGATCCACTCACAGAGGAGTTTATCCTACAGACATGCCATAACAATTTGTCTTTGGATGTGCTGGAGATAATGGGGGTTGTACCCTCTAAAACTTGGAAAGAGTTGAAGGTTAGAGGTGAACAAGCTGAACGGTTTCTCAAAAGAAGGAATTTGGAAAGAGGTCAGCCACCAGCTAACAATCAAAATCAGAAACAGAACTTCAATCCTCGAGGCAGAGGAAGAGGGTCGGGACCCGCTGTCGACGCGCATCAAACGTCACAGCAGCCGCCACAACCGCAACAGTCGTCGTTCCAATTAGCGCCGAATCAGAATCAACAGCCTCAGAAGCAGTTTAAACCCTCTGAGCCCAGATTCCCGAAGGAATATTCTTTCAAAGATGATGAAGTTCCGGTTATCTTCAAATACCTGCTGGATAATAATAAGATCAAGCTTCCACCGGTCACAAACCAAGAAGAAGCAAAGAAGATTAATGACCCAAAATACTGTGCGTATCACAGGAGGGTCCACCATCCCACTAAGGCGTGTTATGTCTTGAAGGACAAAATACAGACCTTAATCGATGTTGGTATTGTGACACCGAAGCCAAAGGAGAAGAAGGTGGGTGCAAACGCGGTCTCCATTAGCTTCGGATCAGTTCCCTTATCCTGGTTTCAAGCTGAGCCAGTATCGAAAGTGAAGATGCAAACCATCAATGATGACCCTCATAGACAGCGCCAAAAAGTGCTAGTATCACACACGGCCCCCAACGGCGAAATCCTTTGGGTTCATCCGGATTTGCTTGAAGATGAACAGTGGACGACATCCACGTCAAAGAAGAAATCGAAGGGTAAAGGAAAGGAGAAGTCCTGTTACGGAGCCTCAGCAGTTCCGGAGCAAGACGATGAAGAGATAGCAACCCTGCCACTTTCTGAGGAAGAACAAGAAGTTTTTGCAACAAGGGGTGGAAATGAATATCATTACCAGTATCCTGAAGCTTCTAATTCTAATGGTAAAACTCTGGCAGAACTGGGGGTGGTCACGACTCCACCTATACCAACTGAGAAACCTCAGAATGTTGTTAAGCAGAAAGGAAAAGAACCTCAACCCAAAGAAGTTCAACTTCCGAAGCAGCCTCGTTTCAATCGACCTATTGGACGAGACAAACCGGAAAGTTCAAATACTCCATTCCGTTTCGACGTCATGACTCAATTAGCTAATATCCCAGCAAGGATCACGCTATATGAGTTGCTTCACCTTTCAAAAGAAACCAGGGAAGCTTTACAAGAAGCCTTGGCTGATTCTGAGGTATTCCTCACTCAGATCAAGCCAACTCCTGAAAAGCCAGAGTCGTCGGTGCAGCATTGCAATCTGGCAGCCACTAAATTCCCTTGCATCGCTTTCACAAAAGAAGATATGCAAGTCAGGAATTCAAAGCATGATAGACCGCTGTATTTTACTGGATACATTGGTTCAAGCATGGTCAACCGGATTCAAGTCGATCCGGGTTCCGCTGTAAGCATCATGCCACTCCGGTTGATGTACCACCTCGGAATTTCCGCCAGCAAGTTAGCCTCAACGGGAACTGTCATTTATGGATTCAACACTAGCGGATCAAGACCGTTAGGAAAAATCCGAGTGAAGTGTCAACTCGGAGATCTGAAGTCTGAAGTCACCTGCTATGTGATTGATGCAGAGACTTCCTATAACTTACTGTTGGGTCGTCCATGGATCCACGGTAATCTTATAGTGCCCTCCACCCTCCATCAGTGTTTGAAATATGTCGACACTAATGAGGAGGTTAAGACGGTGGTCGCGGATAAGCAACCATTCAAGGGGTTAGAAAACTATTTTACTGACTCCCTTCTGTATGGTGCTGAGTCCGATACTGAACCATCAGCCCATGGCACGGATAGCAGAGAAGAAGCTGATACCGAAGCCGGGCTCGATTATAGTGAAGGTCTTGTATTAAATGACATTGAACCTCTTGTAATCGATCTTGACGGTGATGAATCGTCGGACGAGAGTTGTAACTGGCAACTTGCCGATGAAATAATAAAGAATGATTTAGAGTATTCGCCTTGTCTTGATAATGTAATGCAGGAACTGTATAATAGTCCTAATTTACATATGCCAATTCGTTCGTCCTGTACGGTGACGAAATATCTGCAAAATTCAGCCGGGACAACGGTGATCCTACCTGCAAAGAAAGGGGGTGAGAAAGAAATAATTTTCGGGAAAGGGGATCCATCCCTAGTTCCTGATCTTTTCTTAGACAGCAATTCAGATGAAGAAAAGCCGGGACGACATTTCTCTCGGTATAGTTCGCAAGCTAATGATTATATGGAGAAACAAGGCTATAACCTCTCGCTCGGTGAAGGTCTTTATTTTGGTCAGGGAGTTAGGGTTCCACCCCGTTCTACCTATGTACCAAAAGGAAAACCCGATAATTTTTATACTCATAATAGAGGTCTAGGTTATACTTCGTCATCTGATGATGAGTGTGGCCAATAGATCATTAATCAATTAAGAAGTGTGAGTGGGCATTCTTCCGATACTTCAATGTGGGATTCTGACACGAGCATTGGGGAAAGATTTAAAACTCTAATGTCGAATATGGCGACAGTTGATCCTTCCACGACTGAAGAGGACGATTAGTTGCCTATTTGGGAAGACCCATGGATGCATTACATGAACATCCAATATGGTGATCGATTTGAACAAAGAGAACCTCCTACTGAGGATAAAGTAGTCCAAGTTAACATGGGTGACGAAGCCAATCCGAAACCTATATTTATCAGCGGCGATCTTCCATCGGATGAGAAAGAGGAGCTAATCGCCCTCATCAGAGAGTATATCGACGTTTTCGCTTGGAATTACGAAGATATGCCAGGACTCGATCCGAATGTAGCAATGCATACCCTTAATATAAAATCGGATGCTAAACCTGTCAAGCAACAGCAAAGACGGTTTCGTCCGTAAATTATGGAGGCAATAGAAGCTGAAGTCAAGAAATTGATCGATTCAGGTTTTGTTAGAGAGGAACAACATCCTGAATGGTTAGCCAACATCGTGCCAGTTCTTAAAAAGAATGGGAAAATCAGGATTTGCATTGACTTCAGAGATCTGAATACCGCCTGTCCTAAAGACGACTTCCCTTTACCAATTACGGACGTCATCATTGACAATACATGCGGATTTAAGAGGATGTCATTTATGGATGGATTCTCGGGATACAATCAGATTAAGATGCATCCGGATGATGAAAAGCATACAGCTTTCAGAACACCCCTTGGTGTATTCTGTTATATTGTTATGCCGTTCGGACTGAAGAACGCCGGCGCTACATACCAACGAGCAATGACGAAGATCTTTCAAGAGCACCTTCGGAAGACTGTCGAATGCTACGTTGATGACCTGGTCGTGAAGAGCCGTGATAAGAACGACCACATTAAAGATTTGAAGACGATGTTCGATCTTATGAGAAATCATCAACTAAAAATGAACCTGACTAAATCCTTCCTCGGGATGTCGAGCGGTAAATTTCTTGGATTCGTTGTCACCACAAAAGGTATTCATATCGATCCTGACAAAGTGAAGGCGATAAATGAGCTGCAACCCCCGAGAAATCTTAAAGAACTCAGAGGATTACAAGGTCGATTGGCATATATCCGTCGGTTTATATCAAATCTGTCCGGAAAATGTCAACCATTTTCTAAACTCGCGAAGAAAGGCGTGTCGTTTATTTGGGATGAAGCATGCCAAAAGGCATTCGAGGATATTAAAGCATATCTAGCGAACCCACCTATTCTTGTTGCACCGAAATCGGGCAAACCGTTTTTGATTTACGTCAAAGCGACGAGCCATTCGTTAAGTGCATTACTTGCACAAGACGATGACAACAGTCACGAGCAAGCAGTATATTACCTGAGTCACACACTGGTAGGAGCTGAATCTCGTTATCCAATGATCGAGAAGGAATGTCTTGCATTGGTATTTACCGTCCAGAAAATGCGACACTATTTAGTTGGGCAGACAATTTATGTCATTTCCAACATAAACCCGGTCCGCGTATTCATGACCCAGCCGGCCTCCATGAATTGGCGTTTAGCTAGATAGGCTTTACTCCTATCGCAATACGATTTGTACTTTAAGCAACAAAAGTCAGTTAAAGGACGAGCTATTTGCGATCTTTTGGCGGAAAATCCTACAAAGGATATAGTCGAGTTATACGATGATCTGCCCGATGAAACTCACGAAGTTAACACCACCTCACATCAACAAGTGTGGCAGTTGTACTTCGACGGGGCTTCTCGTGCAACCAATGTGGCAAGTACGCCCGGATGTTCTAAAATCTCCTTAGGAGTGGGGGTCGTTTTAGTTTCCCCGGAAAAGCATGTCTTGCCTAGAGCATATTCGTTGACTGGACCATGTTCTAATAATGTGGCCGAGTACAACGCGTTAATAATTGGACTCAATTTTGCTAAAGAGCTGGGGGTCGAATACCTTGAAGCTTTTGGGGACTCTCAACTGGTAGTTAATCAAATAAGAGGAGAGTATGAAGTCAGAAGTCCAGACCTGATTCCATACCATCAGGTGGCCATTGAGATGGCAAACTCGTTTGAAGGATTTTTCATCGAGTACGTTCCACGTCTCCAAAACGCGTATGCAGACGCATTGGCGGCATTGTCAGTATCATTGGCTCAACCTCCCGAAACAGAGCAATTGATTATAGTGAGGACTCACCAGCTTATCGTTCCAATCTACGACTCGGATGTTAAAGAAGTATACTCAACAGGAGTTGAACCTGAGGTTCGAGATTAGCGTTTCCCCATTATCGACTACGTCCTACACGGTATATTACCTGAAGATGTAAGAGAAAGGGAATCAATTCGGCGAAGAGCACCGAGATTTTACTACAACGCCACGGCACAAATGTTGTATCGACGATCGTACGACGGTCTTCTACTCCGTTGTTTATCCGGTAAAGAAGCAGAACAAGCACTCAAAGAGGCGCATAATAGGATATGCGGTGCACATCAGCCCGGTCCTAAACTCTGTGATCGACTTAGAAGAATCGGGTATTATTGGCCAACTATGGTAAAGGATGCAGTTGACTACGCACGACGATGTGAAGTGTGTCAGTTGCATGCAAATTACATGCACCAGCCTCCCGAGTATTTACACCCATCGACAACGTCGTGGCCATTCGAAACTTGGGGCATGGATATCGTAGGTCCTATTTTCCCACCGTCGGTTAAAGGGGACCGCTTCATTTTGGCAATCACCGATTACTTCTCGAAATGGGCAGAAGCAGTTCCACTTAGGGAAGTAAAGACGAGTGATGTCATCAAGTTTATCAAACACCATGTTATATATCGATATGGTGTTCCAAGACGAATAGTGCATGATAATGGTCCTTAATTCGTCAGCAATGCATTCATCAAGTTCTGCGGTAAATTCGGGATTAAGGACGTTTCATCGACGGCTTATAATCCCACAGCTAACGGATTGGCCGAATCTTTTAACAAGACTATCATCAAAATCCTAGCAAAATTGGTGAAAACTAATAAACGAGATTGGGACGACAAACTCGGCGAAGCCCTGTGGGCTTATCGCACAACCGTCCGTACGCCAACCGGAACAACACCATATGCCTTAACATATGGATGTGAAGCCGTTCTCCCATTGGAATTACAGATTCCTTCTCTCCGCATCGCTCTCGCAACGGGAATGACGACAGAAGAACATCATCAGAAACGTCTCGAGGAGTTAGAGATGTTAGATGAGAAACGCTTGGAAGCTCAACAACAGATCGAGTTTTATCAAGCTAGAATTTCTCGGACTTTTGATAAAAGGGCCCGACAACGAAGTTTTAAAGAAGGAGATCTGGTTCTTACCGCCCGAAGACCTATGATTCTCACTTCTAAGAAGAAAGGAAAATTTGAACCCAAATGGGAAGGACCGTTTGTGATAGAAACAGTCTATTCAAATGGTGCATACCGTCTGGTCACTCAAGACGGTAACAAATTGATGATGCCAATAAATGGGAAGTTCCTGAAAAAGTATTACCCATAATACGTTCGGGATAACCTATGTAAAACGGGAAGTTCCTAGAAAATCCTATACAGGATATTTCAGGATAACCCGGTATCAGTTGATTATTCTTAATGAAAAATGATCATAATCCATTCTTAATTATGATGAAAATAATTAAGATTCCTTTACTACTTTTTGTTGAGATGAGATTTAATGACAATTAATCTTTCCTCACAAAACACTGTAATGCGATCATGGAAGGAGAGAATCGATGATTCGTAACCCCGCACCATGAAACCCCCACCGATCAGATCAACCAAAGGTCATCGGTCGGTCGAATTCCTATGCTTGAAATCAAAATTGCCCACCGAGTAATTCGTACAAATCAACAAATTCATTGTTATTTGTACCCTACTCTTATTCCTCTTTTGGTCAAACCTTACTACAGTTAGGACCAAAGCCAAAGTCCCCTCTCGATTCATTCCATGAATGAGAGGTCCACAAATTGAGTGATCAAACCTTTAAACAGTTAGGATCATCTCAAAACCCCCACTTGGTCAAACCTTCCTACAGTTAGGACCACAACCAAAATCTTCTCTCGATTCATTCCATGAACGAGAGGTCCACAAACTGAATAATCAAACCTTATGACAGTTAGGATTATTCAAACCAATTCGGATTCTTTAAGTGGAGATCCCACTTTGAGTTTCCTTTGCATCAGGAGATAGAATATAAAATTCTTCCTCTCCGATTTTGGGTTTATCTCTACCAACAAACAAGAGACAAGGAAACGGAATATGAAATTATTCCTTTCCAATTCTGGGTTTATCTCTACCAACAAACAAGAGACAAAGAAACGGAATATGAAATTATTCCTTCCTAATTCTGGGTTTTTCTCTACCAACAAACAAGAGACCAGGAGATAGAATATAAAATTCTTCCTCTCCGATTCTGGGTTTATCTCTACCAACAAACAAGAGACGGGGAAATGGAATATGAAATTATTCCTTTCCAATTCTGGGTTTTTCTCTACCAACAAACAAGAGACTATGAACTAGAATATCCAAGTTCTTTCTTTACAAGCTTAGATACGTTTTCATACAAAGAGAACGTAATCTATCTACACTTTAAAATCCATGTCATTCACACATGGGGGATGTTATCTCTACCCCTTATTAGAGATAAGTCTACATCTAACACATGTAGCCTACACATTCAATGCTGTAGTTTAAAGTCTAAAAGAGTTTAATTCTTTTAGCCCAACGTTATATGTGAAACGGACTTAGATAATTCACATACTAGCCCGATTCAAACGGTGTCGGTAAAGGCATATCAAATCCGTTGATGGCTGAGGATTTGCCAAAAATCCTATAAGTATTATGGTTATTTATTCTAGAACAAGAATGAGTAATCATAATAAAATCTCAATAAGCAAAAAGATTCAATATATTGACCAAGAGTGTTCAAACAAAGATACAAAAAATATATGTTCTCCAATTACAAAAGCTTATATTGACTAATCTGATTTTCAAGTTTTGAAAGCTCTAATGCATAAGCCTGTTCAAGCTCAGCCGCCAATTTAATTTTGAAGGCTTCTTCGTCAACATTGTGAAGCGCGGCGACCTCTTGTTCCTTTTCAGCAAGCATTTTATCTTGAAGGTTCAGTTGCTGTAACAGGTTTTCTTCAACCTGAATTTCATGCGTCAACTCGGACTCCAAGATCTCGTGAGCATCCTTGGCCATTGCAAGTTCCTCCTCTAAGCGAGCTATTTCCGCTCGACTCGATTCTAAATCCCGGAGTAGGTTAACCTTGGCTTGTGTTCTTTTGCTAACGCTCACCTTAAGTTGATCACTTCGGGCTCTTAGCTTTTGAAGTTCGAGATTAGCTGATTTTTGGGAATCACGCCAAGCTTGCAACCTGGATTCCATGTGAGAAGCGATATAGGAGGGTATGCCTTTAGCGCGAAGAGCTTGTAGAAATTCAACATGTCGCTTCAAGTCAACCAAATAAGCATTGATCGAATCGGCTAACTCATTATACCCTTCCTCTCTGAATCCTGATATAAAACGCTCGAGAGATTTTTTATAACTCTCAAAGTACGATCATTTGAAGAGAATACGATCGACCATAGAGTTCAAAAAGGGGATGAAGCCTTGGAGATTGGAACAGATGACAGCCTTGTCCGGATCGTCGTCGACCAATAACGCTTGTATATGATTCGATAATGATGAAGGAACTGCGATGAGGGCAAATAAGTCAGTACAGAACATATGTATGCATACGAGACAACAGGATGAAGCATACCAAGTTCGACGGAAGAGCCTTCAATACAACTTGGTTCACCCAAGGATGGTAGTCCAGATTCCTGAACAACCAAGGTTGGTTCAAGAACGGTAGCTGTCGATGCACCCGCTATATCAGATGGTTTTTCAACTAAAGCCTCAGAAAACGGCGGGTCCAAACTAAGAGGCTCCTTAGGAGGGGATTCTACAAACAAAAGAATCATAATGAACATAATTGGGTGTTAAACGGAAACTTGAAGCAAATGAGATTTAAAACTCACCAACTCTGGGCACAACATCAGCCGATGTACCAACTTCTTCAGTTGGTCTTGCTTTTGTTGCGACTGGACTGATCTGAGGGGTGACATTGACCTCTATCATCATAGGATCTACAGGAGTCGTAGGTCGGGATTCAAGAATGGACGATTGAAGATCAACATCAGTCCCTGCCCATGATGAATAGTCACGACCCTCAGGCTGATGTTCAGTCTCAGTGATTATAGCAGTATCGGTTCCGATAACTGGTCCTATAATTCAGATACTTAGACAATCAGTCAGGTAAAAATATATATATAAGATAAGGAGTTTGCAGAACAGAAGCCTTACTCTCAGAAGGACCTGCCTCTGCTAAACCGACACCAACCGCTGATTCCGTGGCCGCATTAGTCGCTTTCCCGAACAACAAATCAGAGATTTCTTGATGATCGCTCTCTGAAACATCAATATTATAGTCGAAATCGTTGAAGTTGTTGATTTTGGGGGTGTGGGTGATTCCTCCTTCTGTTGGTTCGCTCACTACAACATCTACAGAATACATCGAGTTATAAATAACATATGAATTCAGACAAGTTTGTCAAGATGAAGATTAATTCTACCTTTGTTCGTCGGAACAAGTTCGGGAGCTTCGCTATTTGTACCCACTTCTTTTAGTTTAACTAAAAGGAGACAAAGCGCACGAGTCATTAAAGGGGGCACACGGTACGACTCATTCATTTCTCGGATTTCTCTTCCAAAAGGAGAAAGATCAGTACCTGTGTCCGTAGCTGATGGATCCATGTCAGGGGGTGGTGGGATACCAGCTGGTCCTTCTTTCAGAGCATCCTGCATTTGTTGGATAAAACTGGTCTCCTCGGTTTCCATACCTCCGGGAGAAGCAGCATCATGGGGCAGTTCTCCTTCTTCTCGACTCCCTATAGAAATTAAACATGAAATAAGTTTGAGCATTAAGAAGTGTAAAAGTAATAAAAAATAAATAGCTACCTTGTCCATCTGAAGAAGCACTGTGATCAGAATCGGATTTTTTCTGTCTTTTCAATGGACACGGAAGATGAACACGGGGTTTGGAAGCGGATTTTTTCTGTCTTTTCCATGGACGCGCTTCATCCCTAACTCCAGACCCTTCATGACGATGCTTAGTGCGTAATTCAGCCCTGGGAGAGGCCTGATTTGAGCTTGAGCAGAAGGCCGAGATCTTGGCCGAAGGGCAAGAGGCACTGTGTCTTCCTCATCCTCTTCATCCTCACTGAAAACTTCCACTGTCATCCTGTTTGGGTAAGTCATAACGACTCTTTCCTTCCTTTTTTTTGGAACATCTGGTGGTTGAGTAGGCGTGATAGATGAGCGCACAAGTCCTCTCTTGAGGGGAGAATCAGGGAGACCAGTTGCTTCATCAGAACTCGAACCAGTCTCACTCGCCTCCTTAGAAGTCTCCATCTCCTCGGAGTCGAATTCTTCTTCACTACCAGCCGAGCGAGCCGGTTCTTTTCCCTTCCTCGACGATTCGGCAGCCTCTTTCTTTTGAGGTGAAGTCTTAGCTTCACGTGTCGTTCTGCTTGAGCACCGTAGGACTATCTCTTCTTCTGGTTCCGGCATGCTTCGGTATTGAGTGACAGTACTGGCGGCCATCAGCCACTTGCAATACAAGAAGGTCATCCGTAGAGGCGGCGATTCCAAAGGGAGATCGAACTCAGCGCCCGTACAGCCGGTAATACTCCAAAACCAGGCTCTCGCGCCATCAATGAGTCCTCCTCGGAAGCTTAGGTGACGATTCGGGTTGCCGACATATATCTGGTCGTAGCCGAATTGATGAGCAAATCGGCACGAAAGATATGGTTCGATAAGACAAACGTCTCTTACCCGAAATAACAAGTAATCGGGTCAAATATTCATCAACCATCTGAAGCATCCAACATCCAAAATGGTGCGATTCTGTCTTGGATCTTCGGTATCCGATAAAGTGGTATTGTAGGTGCCAGAAAACCAAGGGAAGCAGGGGAAGAATTCCCAACACTTATGGATTTTGAATTGCCTGGTTATATCTGGCTCTCGATGTTTAATCCACTTGCAAGCCTCAAGATTCTGCAATAGAGGAAGACGAGGATCTATCGCCTTAGGAGCCTCCATTAAATCTGGTCAGTGAAGTACTAACCAGGCCATTAAATAGGTATAAGGCAATTCCAGCTTCGGAACTGATAGGCTGGTGGAGGGTTTCTTTTTCTCCTGAGTAAATACAGTGATTAACTGTCGTAATCCACTATGGATGGCAGCCACCATAGCAGGAAGCAAGGATAATTTACGACCTGTAGCTATCTGGACGGCTGGATATAATACTTCCATCGGCATCACATCAGAAGACTGGTGAGGAACTACGCACCTCTTTAGCCACAAAGCTATAAACCAGCTAGCAGAGCGGTAGAGCTAATCGGAACACTGGCCTGCCACAGATAAGAACGAAATTTTGTCCCATGCGGAAACCCATCTTCTGAATGAGAGGTGTAAGTCTGGGCGTTTGTTTTCTCCAACAGCCGATTGATTTCATCTGTGCTCATAGGAGACAGTCCGCATACATCTCTCGAGCGGTCTTCCAGGTTCTTGAATAGATAATCGGCGAATTGTTTTAAGCTGACTTGAGGAGATTTCCTCCTTGCTTTGGGGTCCATCTCGGCCGTAGCTATGTGATAGTGACAGGTAAATTCCCATAGAACGTCATAAGTCACAGCTGACCGATCCTTTATCTTATTCAGTTGACTAGTAGTCGGGAAGAACTCTTGATATGGGACGTCGCCTATCGGCAAAGCAGACACCTGCATCATTTCATGCAATGGTAGTCCGAGCTCCCCATTCTGGGTTGTAGGCATCAAAAATTGCCGATAGGTCCCCGCGCACAGCTCGGTGTCAACGAGCGACGATTGAACGTCACTACCCGGTTCACAAGAGTTCAAACGACGTCGGTGAGCGATTGAAGTCAACCGACGGACTACGTGAGCCGACAGAATGTCTAAATCACGGGGACACGGACTGACCGGAACCCCGCGATCACTGCAATCGGACCAACGCCCATCGCGTACAGAGCATCCCACTCATAATCCAACCGTCGGGATTAACAGAGCTCTTCGTCTGAATTCCAACGCATCCGAAAACAGTCAAATCCGAGTTCGGACGAAAAGGCAACGCAGAGTCAACGGTGGGACAGCGACGACACCTCGGCCTAGACCGAGACACCCCCTAGGGGGGGTGTCTCGGCACCATAGCCGAGACACCCCCTAGGGGTGTCTTTGGCCGCACCGTGGACACCTCCCCCCTACCCTCTTGAGTGCTATAAATAGCCCCCCTTGGCCCTCCATTAAAAGGGCTGATTTCTTTGGAGTTGAGGGCAAAGGCTCTGAATTCAAGGCTGAATTATCTTAGCCAAGGATTCCCCTTTGCTCGAAGCGGCGAAGCCCTGCCGGAGAGCAGAGTCTGAAGATTTCTGAAGCAGCAAAGCTCTGCCGAAACGAGGAGTAAGGAGTTCTTCATCAGTCTCCTTCATTCACCCCCTTCCATTTCCTTAGTGCTGCCCATTAGCGGTGACCACTAAGAAGAGCTATTATCTCGTTTTAGCCGAGATATACGCTTATAACTTCTAGATCTCACGCGGATCGACGAAGTTCTGTTTCTATATCCCTTCGCGGATAGACGAAACTCTGCCGGATTCTACCGGAAAGGATCTTGAAGAGTCGGCGGTCCACGGATATCGACGTCCCCGTCACAGGCCAACAACCCACGCAAGCGAGACCGTACCAAACCGGGATCTCGTGTTTATTTTCGATAAAGTTGTAACATCTTTTTTTTCATTTCAAACTCTATTATAACGATTGAAGTTGTAACAAATACCAAAGCAATGAAAACAGCAACTTTTGAAGAAAACAAGCTGGCGACCACAGTGGGAGCCAACGATCTCGCCGCCGAGATCGTCGTGACGCAACCGGCCTTCAAGATCCGGGTGAATGAAGAGATCGAATACGAGTTCGATCAGAAGAAGTATGAAGAATACCTCTCATCCTCCTCCTCCAGATCCGCCTCCCCGAACCGGCGCAAGAAGACATCCTCTTCCAAGAATGTTCGTGGGACGTCCAGCTCCAAGGCCCAAGAGCCCGTTGCCGTCGCTGCCTTCGCACCACGCAACAACCCCGAGCCGTTCAACATGGTCAAAGCAGCAAATCCAGCTCTCCCATCAACCTCTAAGGCGATGGATGATGCAACTCCAGCCCCGTCGAAGAGGGCACTCCAAAGGCGTCGTCAACGCCTCGCTCAGCAACTCGCCAAGGCTAGGGAGTCAAAAGACGGGGTGCGCTACACGGAGGATCTAAAATCCAGGTACCGCCAAGAGCAACGGCAAGCAATCAACCTCCCCTCCAAAATAGAAACGAACGAATGGGTTCGTGTGAAAAGGAACCGCTCTACTCTTGAGGAGCGCATCAGGAAGCGTAAGGCATTGCTTGCGCATGCCCGAGCCCTGCTGCAAAAGGCGGAGGGAATACAGAAAGAGGAGGTGGCCAAAAGGCCATCCACAAGCAAATGGGTGTGGTTGCCAAAGTCGAAACCAACGCCTCAAACACAAAAGGGTGGAGCTGCTGCCCGAGTTTTTCCAACACCAGCACCTCCAACAAAGATGGGTAGAATTGTCCCCCAAGACTCTCCAAAATCAGCGCCTCAAACACAAGTGATTGGAGCCGCTGCCCGAGCATCTTCAAAACCAGATCCAATGCCTTCAACGGAGATAGGTAAAAACGGGGATCATTCAAAATCCCAAACTCCTTTGATGGGTCGCCTCGGTCCTCTACCAGAGAACCGAGGGAGAGTACCCGTCAAAGAACGATTGGGACCATTGAAAGGTCCCCAAGTTGTAAATCACACCACGGGTAGTATTAATCTCCCCCAGAAAGTTGACAAAGGGAAAGCCCCAATCACCGACCGCATCGGATTGCGAGTCGAATTAAAAGAGCCCGTTCAATTTATACGCTCGCAAAAGCGTAAAATTGAACGGGCCACTATTGATAAATCTAACCAAGTGTTGCATTCTCGAAGGGAGGCGCACTCATCTGAGGATGAGAGTGCCATATCGGGGAACACATACCAACATTCTGTAGGTTGCTCCAGCTACAAAGCTGATGAGTTGTACTACAGAGCTGGGGGTATGGAAGAACCCCGAAAAAGATGTATGCAGGACAGGGAGCCCCGCTGCCCGTGTGCAAGTATCATTAAGGCGGTGCTATCCGAATGCTGTTGTAACGTTCCTCCAAGAAGAATCTCAGTGTTCGAAAGACTCTCCAAGCCGAGGCATTTCCAGAAGAAGAAACTGCCCCGCTGGGAGGTCGAGTATCCAAGGGTGTCGGTTAATATGACCGGCAAGGGAAATTCAATTCAACCCTTCAGCGTAGAACAGCTCGCCGAGATATCCCGGTCCGTGACACGACTGCGGCCCGGAACCAGCGGCCAAAAGAACTACCAAAGAGTACCAATTGGGCTCTCCTTGGAAGAAGAAGAGTCAGAAGCTGAATCGGACTCTTGCTCGGCGGTGGCATCTGATGACACGGCCTCGAGTGCGGGCCAACCGTACGAATCGCTCATGATCAGTGCTGAACAAGTATCCAAGATACTTGAAGAAGCCCTCGCCAAACAGAAGGAGAGCTTCAAGTTCGAAATAGAGATGACCCTACAGCGGATGAGGGAGATGCACGACCAACAAATCGCAGCGCTGACGGTTCACCAAGGAGAGCCCGGTCGTCGCAATACTCCGAATCCGGAAGAGAATGAACGGGAGGCTGATAATATCCCTCCTGTCAACACCGACAATGGGGTTAGTCCCGCAGAAGATAATGCAAAGGAGGACCACATCACCTCTCCCAGAAGCCACTCAAAGGCCGAGACGAGCGATGACAAGAAGATGAAGGACCTGGAGAGCAAAATCAACGCCTTAATGAGTGCTCAAGAGGTAAAAAGATCCGGTATACCCTGCCCATATCCAAGGGAGTGGGAATCGATCCCATATCCGGCAAAGTTTAATCTAATTAACTTTACGCCGTTTGATGGGAAGGGTTCCCCTACCCAACATTTAATCTATTTCAAGTCTCATTTAGGAATTATTTCCGGAAATGAGCCCCTCATGGTGCGGTCATTCGTCGGCACTCTTCGCGGGGCTGCCTTCGATTGGTATCGTCGTCTCAAGCCCGGAAGCATCAACGGCTGGGATGACATGGAGGACATGTTTTTAACCAATTTCTTTGATGATGACACCGAGGTTTCAATCGGCACGCTGTTCGATGAAAAACAAAAGAACGGCGAGACGGTTGAAAACTTCGTGAAAAGATTCCGGAACAAAGCTATGAATTGCAGGGATCCGGTCAGCGAGGACTTCCTCCTTGAGACTTGCCACAACGACTTAACGCTCGACATTCTCGAAGCTATGGGAATGGCTCCGTCCAAAACCTGGAAGGACCTAAAGGTGTGGGGAGAAAGAGCCGAACGATTCCTCAAGAGGAAGAAGGCGGAGAGAGGGCAAACACCCAATAATGCCCCGCAACCAAATTTTACCCCCAAGGGTAAAGGAAAGGCACACGCAAATGCTGTGGATGCAAACCAAGTGTTCGAAGTGCAAGCACAGCCGCTACAACAGCAGCAGAAGGCGCCTCAACAATCTAGGTGGCAACAACAGCCCCAGAGGCAAAAGGCCGTGGAGCCGAGGTTCCCGAAGGTCTACTCATTCAAGGAGGACGAAATCCCCGGTATATTCAAATACCTCGTCGAGAACAACAAAATCAAGTTGCCACCGATTCAGGATCAAGAAGATGCCAAGAGGGTTAACGATCCGAAATACTGCGCATTCCACCGAGCGGTGCACCATCCTACCAAGGTATGCTACGCCCTCAAAGATAAAATTCAGGCCCTAATCGATGTTGGGGTGATTACTATGAAACAGCCCAAGGAGAAGAATGTGGGCGCGAATGCAGTGTCCATCAGCTTCGGGTCGGTTCCCTCGAGCTGGTTCCAACATGAGCCAGTAGTCAATGCAGCAGTGAAGACGGTGAATGACGATCCTCACAAACAGCGTCAGAAAGGACTTGTGCCGCACACGACCCCGCATGGCGAGATCCTGTGGGTTCATCCAGACTTGATCACTGATGAACAATGGAGTCGGACCTCATCCAAAAAGAAATCAAAAGGCAAAACCTGTTACGGTGCTTCTGCTATTCCGGGAGAAGACGATGATAAAATCCCAACCTTCCCGCTTTCTGGAGATGAACAGGGAGCCTTAGCAACTCGAAATGGGAATGAGTATAACCACAAGTACCCGGGTGTTTCAGAGCAATTGGGAACCAAAACCGCTCCTTCCAAAACATTGGCAGAGCTGGGAATTTCAACCACTCCCCCAGCGTCTGTAACGACGGAGAAAGTCCAACAAAAGAAAAAAGGGAAAGAGCCTTTACATCAAGAAACCCGGAACCCGAGGCAGTCTCATTTCAATCGGCCGATTGGAAGAGATAAACCGGGAAATACGAGCTCTCCGCCCCATTTCGATGTTATGACCCAGTTGGCTAACATCCCAGTGAAAGTAACTCTACAAGAGTTATCACGGCTTTCAAAAAGCACGAGAGAAGCGTTCACCATCACTCCTGACCAACTCACTCAAATTGTTCAAGAAGCGCTAATCAAGCAGAGAGAAGAATTTGACGCCAAGATGGAGGCGGCCATGCAACAAATAAAAGAGTTGCAGGTTCAAGAACGTCAATTGGAGTCTAGTGGTTACACTATGCCAGTCACGCCGATTCCAAATAGGACGAGTGACAACGGTCCGAGTCTAGATATGGTCATCAAGACTGATTCACCCCTCGGTAACACTGGGGGTGGTATGACCTCGCCTTTCGATGACGCTGGGGGTGGTTCAATTCCTTCTTCTCAACGTCATTTGGCGAGAAGTGAAGAGAATCAGAAGGAGGTCGAACCTGTCACCTCCCCCGTCAGGCGTTATCCCAAAAGAAAGAAAGCTGAGGGGAGTCAACCGGAGTTCAGGCCCAGGTCGGATGATTTTAATCAATCATGGCGACGACTACTACGGGAGCGATTACCACAACGGTCGCTTCAGATACAACGATACTCCTTCAAGGACGATGATGTTCCAGACATCCTTGAATATCTTCTGGAAAATGACAAAATCAAGCTCCCACCCATCAAAGATCAGGAGGAAGCCAACCAGATTTCAGACCCAAAATATTGTGAGTACCACAGAAGGGTCCTTCATCCCACCGAGGCTTGTATCGCTCTCAAGAATACGATACAGGCCTTAGTTGAAGCCGGCGTCTCAATCGTAGAACAAACCGAATGAGAACGACCACCACACTCCGAAAAGTATACGAGTATAAACTGCTTCTTTTGAAACTCCAACGGGTATATGAGTATAAACTGTTTCCTTTGTATCCAACGGGAAGTTCCTGGAGAATATTATACGTAATATTCTTAAGGATAACCCGACACCAATACTACCTATTGAACCAGTCTCTTGATGATTTTCAATAAGTTTGAACCCAAAGCGGAAGGACCGTTCGTAGTAGAAACAGTTTACTCGAACGGTACATATCGCCTGGTCACCGGCTCATGATGCCAATAAATGGCAAATTCCTGAAGAGATACTATCCTTAGTATCCTCAGAAGAATTGAGGTACCGGGAAGTTCCCGGAAGAATACCACATCGGGGTATTCTTAGGGATAACCCGGTCGCTGATGAGCAAGAAATCAATATTCGAATTCCGAATATTCTTGTTTGTCAGAATTTAACTCTCACAAACACTCTTTTGCTGAGATGAGATCTAATCGTTGATTCTCCCCTCACAGAGCTTTCAGTGGTTTCTGACTACTCATAGTCTCCACCACATCATTCCAGTTTGGTCAAACCTTACTACAGTTAGGGCCAAAGCCAAATTCCCCTCTCGATTCCGTCAATGAACGAGAGGTCCACAAATCGAGTGATCAAACCTTCTTTCGGTTATGATCATTCTCACACTCCCCACTTGGTCAAACCTTACGACAGTTAAGGCCAAAGCCAAATTCCCCTCTCGATTCGCCCAAAGAACGAGAGGTCCACAAATCGATCGGTCAAACCCTTTGCGGTTAGGATCATCTCAAATTTCCCACTTGGTCAAACCTTACTACAGTTAGGACCACAACCAAAATCCCCTCTCGATTCGTCCAAAGAACGAGAGGTCCACTTTCAAATCGAGTAACCAAACCTTACGACAGTTAGGGTTATCCGAGTCTTTTCGATTCTCGGAGTGGAGATTCCACTCCTAGTTTCATCCTTCGGATTC